>BROG01000306.1:682500-834914 GCA_030159075.1 Atrina japonica
CATCCCTTCACCCAGCTCCTGGCATAAGTCACAGGATCTTTCAGGTGCGGTTTTAAACTGAGGACCAAAGCCAGAGTAGACATGGCATAAAAAGAAAACCTTTCTGTCATATACATCACAAGCCGATAGCAAGAGTAAAAATTTGTAATACTACACCTACATTGTACATATCTTGAAATTTCAATATGACTTTTGTTAAAGGTCCATATTTTTGACCGATTATATTAAAAAAAAACAGACAATGACACATCATCAAAAAAAACTTGTGCATATTTGCATCAAATTCACAGAATTTTGGTATATAAAGTCAGTGTATTATGTACTGGTAGTTCTGTACACGTACATGTATAGTTGTCTACATCTCCACATAATTACATGTACATGACTTTTGGTATATATGACTTATTTTAAAAGTTAAAGAAGAGACTGTGGATATTTTATACAGCAATGAAAAATCTTACAAAAATTATCAATATGTCGTGCAACATGAATTGGTATACTTGTAACATTTCTTAATAACACCAACAGCTTGCCAATAGTACTAGAAAATCAATTCTTCAGTTACATTACAAAATAATTTGACAGCCAAATAAGACAAAACATACATTGGAACTGAGCCTACAACTTGCCTATTTGCACCTCACTCCTGGAAGGCCGACGTTCCCTATACATGTATGAGATATATCCCTTATAAGTGGGTTAAGGTTCCCTATTGACACCTCACTCCTAGAACTAGAATGTTCCTACATACTCCTCCTTATAAGTTTAATATAAGTAGGTTATGGTTCCCTATTTACACCTCACTCCTAGATACATACTCCTCCCTTATAAGTAGGTTATGGTTCCTTATTTACACCTCACTCCTAGAAGGTTAATATTCCCTATACATGTATGAGATATCTCCCTTGTAAGTAGGTTATGGTTCCCTACTTACACCTACATCTCAATAGATTAATGTTGGTCATTGGGAATTTCTACACTGAGAATGCACTTCCCTGCCTCTGTATATGGTATAATTTATGTATGTCCAAGATAGGTATACATCAATTGATTATTTTTATATTTTATGACATACTTGGCAACAATTCAATTATACAAAGATGGTAATTTTTTATGGCAGCAGAGAAAGTCTGGCTATAATATAGTTCAGGGAAAAATCAACTCCCTCTACAGTAGATCACTGTAAACCTTTCCACATCATCACTTCGGTGTAAAAGGCACAACACAGAAGCTAATGAAATATAAGTGAATGAAATTACAGTTAAAATCACAAATGTTTTAGCTGATAAACCTCAGACCAGTTACATTTACTTGATGTAAATGTAAATTCTACATCAAAAACCTATGTATGTGTAACTTGTATTCTTTCTCTATCTAAAAACTTTAAAGTCAGTACTTTAATGTATATTGAATGCAAGCAGTATACAGTGTATATCATACAGAATGGAATTCAAACACCCACTACCCATAACTTTCGAGTGTATATTGAGTCTGACCAGAATATCAAAAAGTATTGTTGTTTGATTTTTCAACATTCAAAGGTAAATATAGAGGATGGTCATACGGGTCCTATTGATCACTTGATTCCTAGCCCCAACCCACCTCCTCCATCTTTCAATCAACAAAACCGCTGATCCAGGGGGTAGTGAATTTCACAATTCTAGTGAAGGCCCACTTACAAACTATATGTACCTCATGGTTGGTTTGCAACATGCCCCAGAGTGAAAAAAATCCAGTGTTATAAATATATACATCTTTTTTGTTTTGGTCCCACCCATCAGACCTCAGGGACAGTTGGGTCATGATAATTATTGTTTGACTGTAGTCCTGGTACTGTGTAAGTATATGACATACCATGTTTGTATTTTTCTCTCATACTTCTCAAGCTCAATGGGAAACCAGTACTTTTATTCAAACAATCCCCCAAAAACTCTGATGTAAGAAAATTTAAAAAAAAAATTGTTGATGGTTGGATGTATTGTTGTTTAACATCCCACTCAAGAATATTTCACTCATATGGAGACGTCACCAACGCCAGTAAAGGGATTCAAAGTTTTGCCTATGCTCAGCACTTACAGCCATTGAGAAATGAAGGTTCTTTAATGTGCCGACACCCACTATGACACGAGACCTCGGTTTTTACTGTCTCATCCAAAGGACAGGAAACCAACCTGCTGTCGGCTGGACTCGAACTCATGATCTCACGATCAAGAGTTGAGAGCGCTACCGACTGAGCCAAGCTGGATCAACAAAACTATCCTTCATAGTATTCCCTTGATCTTGAATTCCTAACTCTATAAACATTTCTAAGTATCTCTTTACAAGAAAATACAAAAAAAAAACTTCCCTGACATGTGATAATGCAGCCATCACAAAACACAAAACTAATCTCTCAGGCAAAAAGATATATCAATACTTTTCAATAGAACAACATGAACAAGTCACATTGAAGCTTTCTTTTCATAAGATATAATGACAAATATAAGATGCCCTTCTCTATACAAAGAGAGGGCACATCAATCATCAAACCCTTATTTGAGAAGTGAAAATTAGTGGCGACTATGAGCAAACCATATGATACCATAACCATCACATAGTATATGCGGTTTACTCCACCTTTGAGTAACCCTGTTGATGAGAATCCATGTCCTTTCCAGTATGGATGATTTGAGGCTCTTTATATTGGTGAAGATGTATATAACTACCAAAATCATGATGCTGCATATGCACAGTGTGACTGGTGGTACTATATGGAAATCAGATGGTAGATCTTTAATTTGATGATAGGTGGATCTTGATATGACGGATGATTGGTGGATCTTAATACGTGTATGACGGATGACTGGCGGAACAACAGCTATACTACGGTGCATCAATGGATTATGGCTGATTTGTCCAAATCATTTGATTATGTATGATCGATGGATCATGATTAACGATACTTGAAGCTTGATGGGTGATCAGTGGAGCTTGATGGGTGATCGGTGGATCTTGATGGGTGATTGGTGGATCTCAATGGGTGATTGGTAGATCTCGATGGATGATTTTTGGATTATTGCACTGAGGGAGATGATGTCTATGGTGGATGAATAACTGATATAGCAGATGATCGGTAGATAAAACATCTCTCTAGAGTATGATATACAGGAATATTTCCTCCTCTACAAATATGAATGGTGACTGTGAGCGAGATTCCTTGGAGGAGAGTAATGTGAAGTGACAAAGAACCATAGAAGATAAAGTGTGAAACTGATTTCAAGTCTGATAAAAACTAACAAGGAAGCATTTGTACAAACAGTCTGTTTATTTTTTAATGATAAATATATCACAACAAGGAGGCTTGTATACGTAAGAATAATGATTTCTTGAAAACGGGTTGAAAGAACACCAAGAAACTATACATCCAGTCATGAGTGAAATATGCAGATCTGGTCCTCCGAGTTCTAAGAATCAAATATCAAGGTCATTTAATATATTAATGGTAACAATTAACAAACTAATAAAACTACATATCACAAAGACTTGAAAGTTATGTCAATAAAATGTAAGTTGTATCTATGTCAAAAACTATACAATCATTTAATAACCCAACACCAACATGACCAAGAATAACAAGGAATTGTTTACTCGCAAGCTAAAATAAATTAAAAACTCTACAGCTATACTGCCATACTGACCTAACAAGGAATCATTCAGAATGAAAACAATTATCAATTAAGGACAAAGTCAAAGGCTCTGGGTTGGCACCATAAAACTTAAGAATGACTTAAGTCTAAAAATTTTACTCAAATATGGCTAATCCTGAAATCTGATTGGCTGAGCAGGCCAAGTTGAGAATATTCTCAGACTTGAGTAAATTCTCAATTTTTATGGTGCCGGGCCCAGGTCAAACTAAGGAAAGAACTTCTAGTCAAAGTTAAATATGGCACCAACAAAACTAAAAAATAGATATCTAGTGTTAGAAGGTCACAACAACTGATCAAGGATAAATATGAATAGACAAGATTTAGTCCAAGTCTGAATTTAAGAAAATATAAAACAAATAGAAACATGTCATTTCTGGAAGAAGGTTTCTAATCTACATGTATGTGTAAGGGTTCAGTTGAACATGTTGGCTGTGTCACATGACACTTGTTGTTCTTTATTACAAGCTTAATCTAGCAACAGGAAACTGTTAATGATAATAGCTGAACCTGAGCTAGCACCTTGTACATGTACATGTAGGTGAGTTAACTACTGACTAAGTCTAAAATGACCAAATGATAATTAAAACTTGTCAAAGATAGGGCTGTCATTAAAAGACTTGATATTGATGTACCGATACACAAATTGATTCGATACGATAATCGATACATTTTTTAGTATCAATACATTTCATAATGCATTTCACAATATGTACTTTTTTTTACAATTTCCAAAATGTTCTATTTGTTTTACTTCATATTCTTGAACTGTTATATTTTATTCTAAATGTTCAACTTGTTCAAATTCAAACAATGTTTTTCTTGCAATGATTTTTTTAATCATCAGGTAGTAAAATACACAGTAAAGCACCTAAATTTATGAATATTTTGAATGCATTATTCATAGAGGTACCATATTATTCAATTTATCGATATATTGATACTTTTTACTTATCGATATATCGATAGCTAATTTCTCATCAATGACAGCCCTAGATAGATGAAGATCAAAACAAGTGAACTTCATAACTATAATGTTGTATAGTTCTCAAACCTTGACCTTTCACAAATGTAACTAAATTTAAATTTCAATACATGTACATCATTCAACAAGTCATTATTATCTCTAATGTGAACTACAAACCAGTGATGCATTTTTCAACAAAGTGTAGTCAGTTATATGTAGTGGTCTTATTATCTACCCCATGTGACCTTGACCTTTACAATATAAATGTCCTTGAACAAAATAGCAAAAAAAAATCACCAAGTCATTGAAAGCTATTGTGTCAAGAATGAATAACTTATTAATCCTATCTGTGTTGTAACTTATATAGTCTAAACACAAAAAAGTAAAAACTGACTGACAGACAGATGTATATTGTTTGCAGAACACATATATCTATTAGGTAGCAATCCAAAGGTTGAAAAAGACTATAAGAACTGAATGTCATATGAAACATAAATAAAACACAATCCCCAATCACATTACAGGGCCACACATTGTCTACATACATGTAACAAATACCAATAAGTCACAGCTAGAATAACCTATAACTGAAGGTCACATCATAAAGGTTGAGCAATCATAGGTCAGTATTTCTAAAGTCACAATCACAGTTAAAAGTTAGTCTGTATATCATGTACATATTATAATTACCATATGAGAAAGAGAGAGAGAGAAACCCAGAATTAACTTCTGAAATAAAGATGGTGATAGTAAAGAATGGTATAATTGATAGTTATAGGAGTTACATAGTTGTACAGCAAAATAATATAAGACAGATGTGTGAGATGAGTTACAGCAGATCTTCATCATGAGGATGAAATGTCATGTCGGTCATATGCCACGAACTGTACATCACTGCTAAAGAAAATACACACAACTAAATATTAATTGCAAAACAAAACTTGAGCAGCCATTGAAAGAGATGGGCTCAAGTGGGGAAAGTATGTGAAGAGAAAAGTAGAAACATTATGTACTGTTTCCATGTGAACACAAAATGAAAAAAATATAAGAAAATAATGATATGTCCAGGAAAAAGAGGCCAACTAGATATTGGGGGAAAAAGAATACTTGTCTTACCAATGAGAAACTCCCATCCAGTAAGCTTTTGGTTATCTACCTCTTTTATGAAGAGACCCATCTTCTCTGCACATCAAATCTTTAGATAATGAGCATTACCGGTATATGTTTACTTTATAATTATATGCCTGATAATCACTGCAGACCACACCCCCTCCTTACTCCATGGGAAGAAAGATCAGATTGCACCAGGTTCTCATTAGAATATATACATTGTATGTTGCCCTGCGTACTGTATAAAGTTACAGGCAATACATCTAATTATACAAGTCCGGGGACTGCTATCAGTTTCACAGCTGATTTCATAGCTGATTGGAGATCAGTATATGTACTTAATATTGTACTACCATATTTATTTTATCTATGATTTATCACATGTCCATCCTCGTTTTTAACACAAGAATAAAACTCAAGGAAATATTACTCCTGTTCAGAAATAAACCAAAACATGCCAAAAATAAAAATCAGAATTCAGGAGATTAGCATATTATCTGGTTACTAGGAAACATTAAACAGATGTTATGATTGACTATCTTGTTCTAAAATATAAATAGATCAATAATGCTAAACAGTAATAATAGTGCTGACATAAGCAGATTGGTTTAAATGTCTTGTAACACCGAAGAAAAATCTAACAACATTGAGAAACTTAAAAGGATATAAAAAAATTTGTTATTCACAAGGTTAATTAATGTTTAATTATATATTCACAAAATACTTTAACCTAAATAGACAATAATTATTTATTTCAATCTCTAGACACTGACTTGACCTCTTTTCTTAAATATTTACTGGTTGCTAACATGAGTTATTCCAAACATCTGTTTAAAAGATGATGTGCAGCCGGAAGATGAGTCTATTTACCAAAACCTTGTACCATCTTATCCACGGCAATCTACATGCCCCACCTGGGCAAACTAAACTACATATCCAAACATGGAAATATCACTATATCAACATATGTCAATCAAAAACTCACAATATACAAAGCCTTCATCAAATCCAAAAATTAAACTCTCATTTTTTACTGAAAATAATTCCAAATTTTAATATTCTGGTAATTAATTATAAATTCCGAGGCACAGAAAATTCCTGACACGTGTTAAGACGATCTGCGTTTCCCAGCTGGTGAACAAGGGGGTGTGTATTGCGATGTCGCCGAAATAAACACTCGTTGGCAAGTACATGTTAGAGGATTATAAATAAAAGTGAAGTCAAAATTATACCTTTCCAGACGTTAAAATTCATATAATCTTGTGAATCGCTCATATGTTCATCAACGCTAGTTAAACATGTATGAAGGTCGAGAAGGGTCATGTTCACGCCAATCACGGGGATATCTGCTACAAAATTTCTCCTCTCCTCCCCGCCGTCCGTCTTGCGTGTTTCACCGGAGCTGTTTAGACTTATTCTGTTTCCAGTTAAGTGAGGGTCTAATTGCCAGATCTGGCTTGAGAGGAATCAAGAGCCCGGATTGGTGCGCTCAACTTGGTTGGCACATGTTTGTACATGCATGCCTCCACATGAAATCGATGGTGTGCCAGCTTGTCATATGAATAAATATGCAAAACAAATACACAAAAATCCAATCCACCTCACAGAAAATTAAATAGATCATAGACTATATATTTTCCTGTGGAAAATCACCCTATTTTAAAGCTAAAACTTAAAAGGTAATAAATTTCCAAAAAAATTTCTCGGCCTACCGAATCGTTTGACCGGCTGAATGACAAGCCGCCATATTGAATACAAACAAGCCTAGCGCCTGCAAAATATGTAGCTGGTAAAGAAACAGAGCATTATATATTCTAACCTCCACCTTGGTTAGATCGTTTGGGGACCCCATTTTCTACTTCTGTGTCCAATGGCCTTTTCCTAGAGTCTGAAGTGTCCATATCAGTTCCATTCATGCCATCGTAGTTCATCGCCATTTTCCACTGAGCCCAGTTCTCGTGGGGTAACGTAGTATACGGTACGGTACATCACGAGACTTGTCAAGAACGGATCTAAACATGAATGAGAAATTTTCAAATAATTTCTTAGTTACGGGCGGGACACTACTTCATAATTATTGATATGTTTATATGCGACATAAGCGTTCGATATTTAAAGTAAGTTGCAGGTAAAATAACAAAATATGCATGCTTTACAGTTGAGGGTGCCACGCCCCCTTCTTTGCATTCTTCTTGTTCTGTACCAAACAGCCGTCGATCTAAAACATAAAAAACAAGAAGACAGATAGAGATATCGAGGTGAAAAAAAGTGAGGAAAAAATTATATTGTAATATTTGAAAACGTTCATAAATCTATATGCACATACATTTTTGTTCAATATAAAAACTCTTTCAAATTAATAGATCTGCTTACGCAACATGATGTGAGTTTAACGCTGATAGTGATATCAGGCTTAAAAAGAATAAACATTTTTCGTGTTCGAAAAACCATGAACAAACTTCTTTTCAAAATGTTGTTTGATATAAAGATATCAAAGTAAAAGTTGATAATTACGTAAATAAATAAGTGAATAAATAGTATAATAAATAATAAATTCAATAAATAAAATAAATAGATAAATTAATAGTGAATGAATAATAAATAAATGGCAAATACATGTAAATAGATGGACAGGTAAAAATACATAATTAAATAGATAAGTAAATAGATAGATAGATAGATAGATAGATAGATAGATAGATAGATAGATAGATAGATAGATAGATAGATAGATAGATAGATAGATAGATAGATAAATAAATAAATAAATAAATAAATAAATAAATAAATAAAATATTGTTCCTAGCTATGAATTTATGAATGACCAATGACAATCATACGTCATGTACATCTAAAGTATTTTTGCGATTCTTTTTTTTATTATTATTATTTTCTTGTAGGCACTTTCATGGACGGGCTTTTAATTTTTAGACAGATTTTATTAGTCTGTATTAGTGTATATATTCTAGAATCATTGTTTTTATACCAGAGTAAGCAGAAATAATGACATTTCTTTCTACTTCACTTTCAGACTGGTTTTCAGGAGGTGTAGCTCTCTAGACTGGACTCTTTTAAATTAAAGTCTTTCAAACGTCATCCCATACACCATGAAAAATTATTCTCATATTTAAAACTAAACTTAGAAATACACAGAATATGAAATTACACTGTATAGTACGTGGGTGAAAAAAAAATTAATTTCATATCATATCATTCCTATTTAATCGCTAGGCTTAATATATTTCATCATTTTCAAATTCGCCCAACACTCTAAAATTACACTTTCAAATATTTTCGTTATTTTAATCCATTATGTCTGATTGCCGAGCATTGGTATCTGAATCGACTCCCAATTTGATGTCTGGAACTTAGATAATGAACTTTTCTGGGAACATACCCGGGCCATGTTGAAGTCCGTGAATTTGTGCCTGAAGGCTACAAAATGTCTTATTGGGTTTCCAAATCAAAAACTCCTAAATGTATTGGGGGAGAATACTCCCGAATTCACTCACCGCCGTTGAATTTCACTCCATTTTGGGGAAACTTTTGAAAACATCAGAATATTTTAGTTTAGCGTTCGGGACCCGGCCATGAAAGGGTCTCTTAGGACTTGAAAAACGTTTATAATCCTGAGGAGCATACCTCAGATTATTTAGTTATAAAGTTTGCCTCTTGTGAAACTCAGAAATGTACCGTGGGAGCATATTCCACTGAGCACCATAGCATTCAGGTTATAAATATGCTTATGATTTTCCCTTCGTTTTCGAAGATAATCTGTCGATGGAATAGATACGTGTTAACCGATCCCTTGGTGAAATATTGCCTCACAACTAATTTAGCAATCAGAAATATTTCCAGTGCGGTATGTATTATATAACAAATTAAAATAGTATATAATTTTATACCGTTACAGTGGTTAGAGCATTGCGCTTTAAATCACACGGCCTCTCACCTCTGGTTCGAATCCCGCTTGGGTCATTTCGAATTAAGTTTGCAAGATTTCTTGCGGAAGGTCGGTGGTCTTTACCCGGGTAACCGGGGTTTCTTCTCCACCAATACAAACTGGACGCCATCATATGACTGAAAAAAATTGTTGAGTATGGCGTAAAACAAAAAAATCAAATCAAATTATACCGTTACCAGTTTCAACAGCCCCCCACCTCCCCATTAATTTGAAAAAAATCTAGATCCGCAACTGACTAATGTATCAACGAGAATAGTATGCCATTGTTGTTAATACCTATAGATTAGTTATCATTTTTATTTCTTTGCATGCAGAAAATACTTTTTAGACGGTTACAGTGCAGTGCGTCCCGGACTGAAAACATCTGCACCACTCTTGGTTTTCAGTCAATGGTGAATTCTCGTATTTGACACAACTAATATCTTGTTCCCACTTTTTGGTAAAAAGCCCTGGTAAATAAAAAAGTGGGAACATGATACTGATATCGGTTAGTTCATATACAACAAAACGAGAAATGATAAACAACAACAACAGCATAACAAAAATACAATATATCTGTACAAAAAAGGATGAAAAACTTTTGACATCCCACAGGAACTTGATAAACAAAGGCGACGTGAACACGAGGAAGTACTTGTTCCTGAAAGATTCGATTTTTTTTGTCACGAGTTGATTCCTGTGTATTCTAAATAAGATGACTTTTGTACCGTATAGATTCAGATAAACATTATGAATTTAGTTTATTTTGTATAATATAACTTACTCTTGAGCCTCGCCTAAATATTATCAGTCGGTCTCTTGAAAACTTAATATTTATCAAAATAAGTCCAGACCCCCACTTAAATAACGTCAGACCATTTTGAGCCACTTAGTTATGGTCACCACACGTTCCACTACATATAGTATTTATTAAAAGAATAATATAAATATATGAACTTAATGAATATATTCCAATAAAATTCAATGTCCTCCAAGGGAAGTGTCGTTATGCGAAAAAACAGTAAAACACAAAATATTCACAAATGTTCGGCCCTTGGCCTTTATCAAGTGAAAGAATACTTGATAAAGACCAAGGGGCCTAAATTTTGTGAATATTGAGTGTTTTAATGGGTTTTTTTTTCATAAATGAAAATAGAACAGAATAAATATATAAGAAAACAATTGAAAAGAAATTCGGTAGAATGTAGTGAAACAAACGAAAACAGAAAGTGGCGTTTAAGTTTAAGGACTTTAAAATAAATTTTAATTTTTTTTATAAGTATAGATAAGTTAACAATTTAGTAATTGATTTAGAATATCTATATATGTCAGACTGTCTGGTTTCCTGTATGACCCATCTGTACTTAAGTAAGTTAACCCAATGTACCAGCAGCTAGGAAACTGAAAGTTTGTGATAATAAATATATCAATTTCCGATATAAAACATGTGATTTTTAAAAGCTGAAATCAATTTCCTGAGAAATATGGGTGGGATGTTTATTCCATGATCTCTCTCTCTCTCTCTCTCTCTCTCTCTCTCTCTCTCTCTCTCTCTCTCTCTCTCTCTCTCTCTCTCTCTCTCTCTCTCTCTCTCTCTCTCTCTCTCTCTCTCTCTCTCTCTCTCTCTCTCTCTCTCTCTCCATGCAATAAAACAAAACATTTATCAGATATCCAATAATTCATCATAGACGCATATTTTTTTCCGAAGACGTCGCACGTGGAGGAAGATTTCTGTCAAAATCATCACTTACACGAAGCATCTATAAAAACAAAACATATTGGCGTACATGTAATTCATATGTCAGTTCTGCAAAATTATTTCTGTGTAATCCAGCAAGTCGTTTAAAAATTCTCTGAAAACTTAAATAATTGTGTAATTTTGTTAATTCCATTTAAGAACAATCATTGAATGCCAGAAGAATTTGATTTTTTTTTTTACTGGAACAGCGCAGTAATGCTATATTTAAAGATGTAGGCCTACTCTTACCCTCACCGGCATGTTTAAATTACTACCCATATTTGTCATATATTGTTCATCTGTAAACTGTAATGCTTCTGATTAATAAAGAATAATATCCCAATTAATTTGAATTTAAAATTATCATCACCACTCACGACTGAGGGAAAGAGTAAACTGATCAAAAAGTAATTAACTGACCAAACGAATAAATTAAAAGGACATTAGCTGTATTTACCAAAAACAAAAAACAAAAAAACAAAACCAAATTTTAATATTTTCTTGTTCATGATGTACAATAACAAATATGAGCTATACACAGCCATAAAAACTCTTATATTCCTATATACATGTATTTTGGGAAATAAGGTCAGGTCCAGCTAGTGAGGTATTTATATACAAATAGTAAGGTAGACTTAATCAATTGCAAGTGAAAAAGTGCCAAACCTGGGTTTCTGAAGCAATTATCACCAAATATATAGAATCTACATGTGCCTGTGTTTATCTCTTTTTTGTTATTGTATATCAATTTAAGTAGTAAAAAGGAAGAAAAAAGATTTTAAAAAAAACACAGCTAATGCTACTTTAATTAATTAAAATTTGTGTAATTTGAAGTAAATTCTCTATATGCTAGATTTTTGTAGTTTTGAATAAGGACAAACAAGGGAGGGGTGGGTCTTCACGCAGTCAGGTGGTTGTGGGCGGGATTTCAATCCGCAACAATTAACGAAATCTGAGACAATTTTATCCTTGTTAAATTTAAACGATTGGGCTACATCCTGAATTTCAGTTTGAATAGACAGTGTGTTACCCTAATATGATAGTTAAATTAAATGTAGTTCTCGAAATTTCAAATTCACGTCTGCCAAATCAAGTTGATTCACTGATCTTTGAATAACTAAAATGAACATATATGAATATTCATTTATTGATGTTAAGTATCGCTTCAGCTATATATATTATATTTAAATCATTTTATGACATGCAGCTCCGGTGGCACAATCGGTTAGCGCGCCGTACTTATAGACAGTACCTTCCCTGTGCTAGTCACAGGTAGAGGAATGCGGAGGTTGTGAGTTCGAGCCTCACCCGGAGCATGTCATTTTTTTGGTCCTTTTTTCTCACTAAGTTAAATATTCCATGGACACATGGGTGTTTTATGCGACATACCGGCGGTGTTTGAAAAATCACTTACGTAATTTGACCTACAATAATGCAGTGATGTATCCTGAATAACATGGGTTATTACTGAGTTTGAAATGATAGTCTTGATTTGTCAGTACATCAACACGAAATGATATCATCAATTTAAAAATAAATTCTTGTGACTTTCACCAGTCGATTTGCTTAATGTCAGCGGCAAGGGGGGGGGGTTGAGTTGTTTGTATGCGGGATTGTTGAACTGTGTGTTTCTCAGAGATATCGGTGTCAGGTAGTAAATTTTGTATTTACATCCATCCTGTAAATTCAAAATATACAGTTGTCGACTCATGTAGTAAAATTTGTGTTTACATCCACCCGTTTAACTAAAAAAATTTACAACACGAACGAAATTTTAACTCATCAATAATAAAGGACTACCACGTTGAAAACCGACCAAGGGATGCATTACAGACATTATATAACCTGGTCGGATCCAGGTTATATTTTTTTTTTCTTTTTTATTTATTATTTTTTTTTTGGTAGGAGGGGGGTCAAGACTCCGTACGCGTGAAAATGATGTATTCATTCTGTGTGGAGAATGGAATATCGTCGATGATTAAATAACACAAGGAAAAATCGTTTATACGGGCGATCCTATGCTTGTTTACAAATAAATTATCATATTCATAAATGCTAAGAAAATAAAAACGAAATTTTCTTTACTGATATGTAGGATAAACACTTCAGAGAGACAACGCGTTGTCAAAAGCCATAAAATCCAAAACATACGGACAAAGCCAGGGTGGCTCCAGGATTTTAAGTTAGAGGGAAGGAAGAGTTCAGAAATGTTAGCGAGGCGCGAAAATTTTGGTAATTTATTTTTATGAATTTTCCAACTTAATATATATATATATATATATATATATGTGTGTGTGTGTGTGTGTGTGTGTGTGTGTGTGTGAACCATTTTTGTCAACTTCTGGGCTTTTGAGTTGGTTTTATTGTACATCTATACTTTGGCGTCGAAAGGGGGGCGTACGCTCTTCACGCGCCACTGATAACGTCCGCTGTGACAAGGGTATATAGTGTTATGGTACATCATATTTCTGTTTATCCAATTTCTTCCTTTTCTACTTCTTCTTCTCCTTCTTTATGAACCGAGTTTCTGATTTCAGCTTCCTAAATGGCACTCTGTCGACATGACCCATTCGTGCCGCCGTGAATACATGTAAATAACGTCAGCTAAAATAGTAATATAATCAGCTATCGCTGATATAATTGTGTCATATGGAAGAAAACAATATGTACAAAGTGTAATATTGGCATGTTTGTTTATTTACAAACGAAGTTTGGAGGGATATAAGGATTCGGCCTGTACGTACGTATGTTACGTTTTCTTTGTCAGCGCTCTAACAATTTTATTTCTCAACGGAATTTCACGAACTTTGATACAAAGGTTTACTATGGTAATATCTTGGGCGTGTTCGCATTTCGTAACCCGCGGTCCCTTATTTACAAAGTTATTTCCCATTGTTTTTATTTCATTGAAATGTTTCTGTCAGCATTGTAACAAATTTATTTCTCAACGGAATTTTACGGAACTTGATACAAGGATTTACTATGGTAATATCGCGGACGAGTTCGCGTTTTGTAACCCGCGATCCCTTATTTACAGAGTTATCGCCCTTTGTTTATTTCATTGAAATCTTTCTGTCGGCGCTCAAACAAGTTTATTTCCCAACGGAATTTCACGAAACTTGATACAAGGGTTAACTATGGTAATATCTTGGACGAGTTCGCGTTTTGTAACCCCACTCCCTTATTTACAGAGTTATCACCCTTTCTTCCTTTCATTTAATTTTTGTGTTGGCGTTTTAGTGGATATATTTCTGAACGGAATTTAATGAAATAATAAAAAAAAAAATCAATGGAAGTCTACGTCGTATTATGTTCAACAAAACTGGACACAAGTGGTTTGTATCACAAGATTTCGAACGAGTGCTCGTTTGTTTCGCTCAGATTGCAACTTCATTTTTTGCTGAACATTGCCAGTTGCCCTTCACCTTCACGTAAAAGTTTTTAGTTCTCCCAAATATCGTTCCAGTATACAGGTATTATACAATATTTCCATTGCGAGGGGATTAACATCACTTGTATTGTCTTGTTTTAACTTAGCCGTTGAGACGTTACTTACGTTCTTTATGTGCCATGGCCAAATAAGTCAAAACACGGCAAACGTCTACGTTTACGAACAAAGTTACGATCTTTAGTGACACTGACATCTGGTCATGAATCGATTTTGTTTACTATCGGTTCGAACACAAAGTCAGAACTTTAAGTTTCACCATGTAAAGGACCCAGGGTCAGTTTCAATAACTTACGTTTAAATAAGTTTCACTAGAGGTCGCATCTTTCTTCCTACGTATAAACGGACGTCTATGTCTATATTTGTTTCAAAGTACTACTAATTAAAATTTCTAACTACATGTACGTGCAGGTGTACGGTACGTTCACGACTTTTTAGTGAAACTGAAACTACGTACGTTAATAAAATCGTAACTCGAGTTACGTTCACGGGTAAAGTTACGATCTTTAGTGAAACTGTCCCCTGGTCACGTATCGGTTTTGTTTACTATCGGTTCGAACGAAAACAAAGTCAGGCCTAATTCATTAGAACAAAATAAGTATTAGCAGTCACATATCTTCTGGCTCTTCAAGATACACTTTTAAAGAGAAATTGGTAAAGAGAAATCCACCGTGTAAAAATTGTATGCACATTTTCATGTACTTACATTTCATTTTACTTTTGAAATATTTTCTCCATAATAAAGAGAGAGAGAGAGAGAGAGAGAGAAGAGATGGATGAAGAGGATAGGAGGAAGGGATCCTGAGGCGGAGGCGATGGGATTGTCGACGACTATGATGAGGCTGAGTTTAGAGCTCTGGTTGCTTTCGCTATGGAGGTGGTTTCATATGAATGACCTTTCGTATGGATGAGTCGGGAGGATACTGAGAGGAGAGAGTAGGTGGACTTGAGGGTGAGGGAGAGAGAGGGGACGAGGTGACTGAATGAGAGAGAGAGGGAGTACTTCGACGAGACCATTGTTGGTTGTTGTGCGGTGTAGGGAGATTCGGGGAGGGGCGTAGATGGAAGAGGGGAGAGAGGAGAGGAGATTGGAGGAGTTCATGAGGTGAAGCATGTGAGGAGGGGAGAGAGCTGATTCGAGAGAGGTAGGAGGTGACGGTGCCTGGTGTGCTTTGAGGTGAGAGAGGGACTTAGTGGAGCGAGAGAGGGAGTGCTGGCGATGGAGTTTGAAGTGAGAGGATGGAGGAGAAAAGAGAGAGAGAGAGAGAGAGAGAGAGAGAGAGAGAGAGAGAGAGAGAGAGAGAGAGAGAGAGAGAGAGAGAGAGAGAGAGAGAGAGAGAGAGAGAGAGAGAGAGACTCACCTCTGATTCAGCGACCAAATATGAATCAATAATATCGTGTTTTCTTTTATAATACTTGACATAACCAGCGATATATAAAGCTAAAACAGCTTGGAAGAATATCGAGGATTTTATCCCCCCTAAAAAAGAAACAACGACAAACGAAAACAAAACCTAAAAGATTTCCTTCTTTTCCCGCGTTATGTTATATATCACATCACTCCGAAACAGCGGCAACGCCCTCTACGCTAGCTCTTCGACTTGGCTTGCATCGTTACCCGTTGCGATGATCGCAGAGATCTTTAGAGGCATTTTCAGAATAACGCAGTCACCGCATTATTGATTTTTCCTTTAAGTCTTTCTTTAGGTCATTCCAACTTATTATCAACTGTCCTAATAAAATAATAATAGTGTAACAATATATCGATACAACGATATAGATCTAGATCTATTGCGATTTTATTTCTGCCAAAATGATATATCGATGCGGAAAATAAATGTCAATATTTTTAAAAAAAAAATAATATGGACTTATGTCAGTTCCTTTATTAGTATTTTAGTGTCTGATGGTGTCACCTAAGAACTTTATCAACAAATTATCTCTTTTGTTTAAAATAAGTTACCATGTATCGATACAAGATGTAATGAAAAATGAGTAGTTCTACCAGCGATATATATCGCTGGTTCTACATTCACTGTTTCTGGGTTTCAAACTTCTTTATCCAGTGTTACACTAAATATTCCTAACAATATGATATATCGTAATGCAGGGTGATACGATTTTCATTTATTGATAATTGAGTCGTGATGCACAGCGTTAAAATATCATATATACAGATCGTTATAGTCTCAGCGGGCTTTCGTAGTTCAAAGAACCGACGAACGTTAAACGGGAGACAACTCGGAAAAGATCGGCAATGTTTATAATGAGAAAGTCTAAATGCACAAATATTCCCATTAGCGATATTCTATGATTTCATGTATCAATACTTTTCCTTAAGTTGGCCTATTTTGACATAAAATTGAAATAAGCCAATGAATATAGGTAGATCGAGTCCAATGTCATCTAAGGAGTGTACACCGGGAGTTAGAAATAATAAATCATTGCCTGTTCGGTTTTCAGATCCACCTGTTTGAAATGTACACACACTTGTGAATCTTGAGACCTTGAGTAATGTGCATTGTACAAGTCAGATGACGTTTTGCAAAGTATATAATTATAAATATCAGCTAGTAGTTTTATAGATTTAGAGCTACAGGAAGAATTATGTCTGAAGTCGACGTGGTTGTAATTGGAGCTGGAATCAGCGGTTTGTATTTAACAATGAAACTGTAGGTTACAGTATACTTTCATCATTATAGGCACTTTGTAGCATAGACTATAGTACCATGTTATTTTTAGGTCTATGATAATATTAATAGAATCATTTATTATTATGAGTCAGAGTGTGGGATAGTGAAATTCCACATCGGCCATTTGGGGACAAGATTTTACGGTGTAGGACAAGGCCAGTGACAGCTGCAACGAAGAATGTAGACTCTATTTTACCATTTTTTGTTTTTTCTGTCCCCTTTTTATAGTAAAATACGTTCATTGGCATTGCAGCTTTATTGGGACGAGGCTGTAGACGTTAAGTCCCATGGTCACAGGTGGTTTAATTCCCGATTATAACTTTTTATACGCCTGTTGAAGACATATTATGATAGAGTGATGTCTTTTTTCTGTCCATCCGTCAATCCATCAGTTTTATGCGATAACTCAAACAATTATGGCCCGATTTTCGTCAAACTTGGTAGGATGATTCATTGCATGAACCATTCAGATGAGTTCGTAAATGTGAAATTTCAATTATATTTGGCAGAGTTAAGCCTCTTTTATTGCTTAATATGGGCATTATGTACACAATGCAAGAACTTTTTTGTATTTTCTTCAATTCCTTTCTAATTTGGTATGGTATCACATGAAGCAATTATGTTTAACATATAATACAAGTTTTGTTGTCATGTTTCAACTTTCTGCAGAATTGGAGTTATGGCTATATGTGGCCTAGTTTCTGGTTTCCTGTATTCAATTTTCTTATGGGTGCAACTTGTCCCAGTTTTCACCCAAATATTTTGCAATTTGGCATGTGTGATTGGTATCATATGAAGATGTGCATATCGTAAAATGAAGATGCTGCATTAATTTTCACAAGAGTCATGTCCCTTTGATTGTCAAAAAAGGACATTATGTAAAAAAATGCAATTACCTTTTTTATTTTTCATTGAATTCCTTTCAAATTTGGTATGGAATCAGAAGAGGCAATCATGTTTAACATATATTACAGGTTTTGTTGTCATGTTTTAACTTTTTATAGAATTGGAGTTAAGGCCCTATGTGACCTACAATGTAGGTTCTAGTTTCTTTCGTGCAATTTTCTTGTGAGCGCAACTAGTCCCACAGTTTTCACCTGAATTTTTCTCGATTCAGCATGCGTGATTAGTATCATATGAAGATGTGCATATCAGAAAATGAAGATGCTTTGGCATTGGAGTTGTGTCCCTTCTTGACTGGTTTTCTGGTGATCGATGGCTGTCGTGTACCGTATACATCATATGTATGCCCCCTTTCCAACAAAATGGGAATTGGATTTGGCAGAGACGGGCATGTCATGTGCTCGAGGCACTCTTGTTATTCACAGGTAGTACACAGCTGGTAAATACATGTACATAATTATGTATTACAAAACCATAGGATGATATGAGTATAAAAAGTTATAATCGAGAAGAAACCACCTGGGGCAAAATAACCTAAGAAGATGAATCGGGACAAAACCACTCGTCCACTGTGGAGGGAATTCCTGCATGTACTTAATGAAGTCAGTTGTGGACAGTTCCAATTTTTTAAAAACAGGTACACAATGTACTGTCGATTGCAAAAGCAGTCTCAGCAGGCTTCTTGAATGAGAAAAGTGAAGATAATGAAAGAACTTGAATTACAATGTATATATAAATCATGTTTTAAATGATTGACGACTTCTTTACACGAAGTGTGAGTGATGAATGAATAATAACAAAAGAATTGACATCCACTCCCCTCTTAACTTGCTCTAAATGTGGCACCAAAATTGGGATGTTGATTTAGTCTGGGGAACTGCCTACCAAAAACTATTTCTGGGGATATCAGAGGCTTAGTTTTAAAAATTGAGGATCGAATGCTGCATTTAGTTATTAGAAAACTTTCTTAATTGGGAGGGGGTGAAACTTATGTCATTGGTATTATCATAAAAGAACTGTGGATGATTTTCTGATTAGAAACTTGAAAGAAACTTTCCTTCACCACATCAAAAATAAATTTACTGTTATGAACAGAGGCGTCTGTTTCTAAAGGTTTTTGCAAATAAAAGTATAGATGCTTTAAACATTGTTTTAAGCATTGTTCTTAATCACACAAAAGATCCGTCATTTTTTCAGTTGAAGACAACAGCTAGTACTGCATCTGAACTATTTAATTACATTCATATTTTGCAGTGTATATACAGCAACCATCTTTAACAAAGTACCATCACATGTACATGTGCTTCGTCTCCCTTCAAATACAATACTGTCTGGCATACCATCACCGTCTGGTGACGTTTCTATTGTCCAGAATGTAAATCTCAGATGTCTTATTTAATGAGGTCCAAAATACTGTGAAACTCACTCTTTATACTTGGCGACGGAATTCATGTTCAGTTATGTATTCTGTCCTGGAATTTGCCAGACGATGGTCCAAACATGCATACAAGGAACCAGACTCTTTGTCTAAATTGTTGAAAACTGTGTGGTGATTGATAAAATCTCGAGTAAGAAAACTCAAAGGAACTATGGAAATGCACTGTCCTCCTGTGTTCATTGACCCAGATGTGATAGCTGAGCTAGAAAGTCTACATGACCAATATGTAATGGTCACAGTACATAGACAAAGCCTCAAATAATATTGTAATTTGTATTTGTTTGTTAAGCACATTACTATGAAATGTCTATTTAAAGAACTAGGGTTTAATGCAAATTTTGGTAATCCTACATACACGCGTAGTCCAATTTCAGAGGATGAAATCCTTCAAAATCATGTATCAGTCTTTTGGTGTACCTACAACCGATACTGATTTTGAGCTACCATAGTTATATTGGATACCCAAATTTCAGAAATACATAGTAAGATCCAGCAAATGTTCTACCAAACCTTTATCTACATGTATACTGAATACTCCTTACCAAAAGCCTGACAGCTCAAACTTCAGCAATACTGTACAGCTGTTTATTCCAGAAGCAGTGCAAATCAGATGTGGATACTAAAAATTCCGAACAACTTTTAGAAACTTTTTTACTATTTCTATGATAACGCCACATAATAAATGAAAAGAAAGACTTTTCATTTGTTGTTTTTTCACTAAAAGTGGTACCCAGAAATTTAAATATATGTTGTCATGATACTTATTTCATCCAACACCACCAAAATTGATATAAAAGATGCTGGAATTTCAAAATAGACAAAATGTATATATAGTGTTTGGAGATCAAGTCTTCCCCAGAAAACTGTTGGCATTCCAATGGGAACAAAGTGTGTCCCTTTATTATCCGACTTTCTCCTTTATTCATATGAGACAGACCTAGTGATCTTGACCTATAATTTTTTTCGACAATTTTAACCTTGGATATATCTTTAAAAACACTGAGAGTATAATTTTCAAATTTTACATGTGCAATAATTATGGTCCACTCTTTCAGTTGGTTTCATGACCTTTGACCCCATGACATACAAATGTAGATAATGCCATTTGACTTACTTTTTACAATGGTAACCTTGGCTGTAATTTTTACAATATAAAAGGAGTAGAACATTGATATTTGATATGTGCAATTGCATTGATCAGCCCTTTGAAATGGTACCATGACCTTTTACCTTGTGACCTAGATAATACCAGTTGACATACTTTTTGGAAACATTATTCTTTAACCTTTGAAATATAAGTAATTTCAGATGGTACTGCAACCTTTGACCTTGTGACCTAGAATATCCCATTTGACCTACTTTAGAAAATTAACCATGGTATTACATTTAAAATATAAGGAGCAAAGCATTGGTATTTGATATGTGCGATTGTTATGGTCAGTGTAAAACCACTATTTTTCTGTGGAAGTCACTGTTTGTATTCACTTCACTAGAAAATCAAAATCCCTACTTGGGCAGTGCGAAGTAATATTTGTCATTGGAAAATCACTTTGGCAGTGTAAAATTACTACTTTGTATAAATACATACATGTAAGTCAATGAGCAGTCACTTTAGTTTAGCAATAGGTTGTTAATCAGTTTACATTAAACATCATGTGACAGACATATGGTAAACCCTCTGTGAAATCTAGGCCAGTCTAGCAGTAGTGGTGTAATATCTTAGAATAGAAACACTAGCACAGTGAAACTTAAAAAATTTATACATGTATATGATTTTGCTTGATCAATTTTAAATTGTTCAAGGTATGTCTTGAGTGACAGATACACCTTGGCAGGGGAGTACATATGGAGTAGGTGACTACATTGTATGTCATTCCAGGTGTATATTACCTGGGATGAGAAAGTGCACATGTACTAAAATACAAACATTGTGAAATTAGTTGTGACATAATGGTGTAATGCTTTACTAAATGTCTTGTGATCAGTCCATTGATAACAAGTTATCATCCCTGATTTATGAACAAAATTTTTCCAGCTAAAACACATGTACATGTATATAAAAATCTACTTATCAGTAAGCCAGTAATTGTTATGTTTAATTCATATGCAAACACCCCCTCCCCCCCAAATAAAAAAAGTGAAAAAGAAATCAAATGGTACTTCATCACAGTGGCATAAATAAACTTTTTTATTTTAATTAAATTTGTTTGACAGACTTTCTCTTACTAAACCACCATTAAAGCTTTATATAGTGAAAAACAACAACATAGAATGAGAGGAACCACAGAAAATAGAGTGAGAGTATTTAGAGAATTTCTTTTTTCAAACAGGTGACATACATTTCATACTACAGTAAAACTCGCATATAACAAATTTCAAGGGACCTTATTTTTCAATTTGTTACAAGGACAGTTCGTTATATAGTTATAGCAAAGTGGGCAGCCCACTGATTACAATGCAAATGGTTAAGAACAAAAATCACTCTGAATTCAGGCTAAACATGAACTTTCCTAGGGAGAAAAAAGAAACTTTCCTATGTAGTAAAAAATAAAACACACTTTTTGTTATTTTTAATTTACACAACTTATTTAATCAGAGATTAGGCCTACTTATGCTTGGCAAAAAAGTCAACAATTAAATTTTGTTTTTTATGGTATTGATCACTTCGATATAATACTATAAGAGATGTTGGTTGGGTCGTCAAGGGACATGGAAATTGGTTTGTTATAGGCAAATATTTAGTATATAAAATTTGTTATAAAATTGTTTTTCAATTAGGAATATATAGAGGTGCAGTCAGGATTATCTATTGAATTTGATTCATTATGTGCATGGATTCATATAAACCTAGTTTGTTATATTCAACTTACTGTATTATGGTTGTACTTTGATAAGCTGAACTTAACTGCTCAAAATTATAGTTCCATTACCTAGTGTGGACTCATACACTAGTGGCTGAAAATCCTTAAGTCCAATCTTGGACCTACATATTTTACTTTTAGACTCGGTCATTTTCCAGCCATGTGAGTCTGAGGATGTAACAACTCTGAATCAGTGAATATATACATGTATATATAGGCCTACATGTATGTATCTATTCAATCATTTTTTTCTTTCTAAACTTTTTCTGTTTCCTTCCCAAAGTTCAAACATCTGTAATTTCTGCTCCACTGTTCTTGTTAGAGGTAACCCTCAATTCCAGCTCTGTAAATATAGATATTGTGATTGGACTTAAATGCATGTATTAGAGGTTCAGACCAAGGCAAGATTTGATGAAAAAATTTCTAGACCCAAGAAGCTGAAAGAAAATTATCAGCCCCTATATGCCACGAATAGCAAGAACTGAAATATGCAAACATTTTCTAAAACAAAACAAAACATTTCTGAAAATCAGGGTTGTAGGAGTACTAGTGCCGTTTTTGCACTTTATGCAGTTAAGTATGGTGAATACAGGTATATAAATGACTTGATAAATAAAATCAACTCTGAAAATAAAGGTCATTGGAGCACAGTTTTGTATGTGATACTCCAACCTTGGTTGTACATTTATATGAAATTTGGTGATTCTAGGTGAAGAAATTAGATCAATTAGATATGGTTCAGACAAATGAAATAAAGAAAGGGAAATAGCTCATAGCAATAAGGATCATAAGAATGCAACACTTGTATGCCTCAGTACATTCAGTTTACCTAAGATGTATACATTTGTATCTACACAAAATGTGGTGAGCCTAGGTGAACATTAATGAGAAATAACTGATGTAAAAGGGTTGTCAAACAAAAACTCTGTGTGTGTGTGGATGGGTGTGTGTGGGTGTGTGTGTGAGTGTGAGAGAGTGTGATATCTATATTAGGATTTGAGATAAAAAGGAGATACATCCTTAAGTTTAATACTGTATCAAATTGTTTGTGTATTTTAAGTTTGAAGTGTTATTTTTGTGTGTATGCAGTCAGGGCTTGAATGTAGCACTGGTCTGCTGGCCTGTGGTCAGTAAATAATAGGATGTGCCAGTAGATTTCTCATCTGCACTGGCCCCATTGTCCAGTAAAAGAAATAAGGACTGAGTGTAAGTGCTCTTTTCAATAACTGTTACACATATGTAAATCTTACAAAAAAATCTCATCTTTAATATAAACTGAAAATTTCCTACTTTATCCTCATGTGTTTTAGTTGGTTAGTCTTTATCTAAACTATCATAAAGTTATTTCTTTGAGTTTTTTGTGGACCAATTGATGGGACAAGTAGATTATTTATGATACTGACTTATGGGCCACTAGGGAAAACCCATTAAATTGAAGCACTGATATTGTGTAACACCTGGTTTAATGCATAACACCTGATTTAATGCATAACACCTGGTTTAATGTGTAACACCTGGTTTTGTGTTTAACACCTGGTTTAATGTGTAACACCTGGCTTAATATGTAACAACTGGTTTTATGTTTAATGCCTGGTTTCATGTGTAAAACCTGGTTTCATGTGTAAGTGCTTTAATTCAAATTTCTTTAATGCTCCACAGGCCTCACACCTGGCTTAATATGTAACACCTGGTTTTATGTGCAACACCTGGTTTTGTGTTTAACACCTGGTTTCATGTGTAAAACCTGGTTTCATGTGTAAGTGCTTTAATTCAAATTTCTTTAATGCTCCACAGGCCTCACACCTGGCTTAATGTGTAACACCTGGTTTTATGTGCAACACCTGGTTTTGTGTTTAACATCTGGTTTCATGTGTAAGTGTTTGAATTCAAATTTCTTTAATGCTCCACAGGCCTCACAGCTGCAAGGACTCTACACAAGGAGGGCTCAAAGGTTTTGGTGTTAGAAGCTAGGAGTGAAGTCGGAGGCAGAACTCTCACACAGAAGGTAAATGTATTGTGTATTATATGATGTTTGCAGCAGAATTATATTGTAAATGTATATATCTTTGGCACAATTGCAAAGCATAGTGTAAAAAATCTGTCTGTCTGTCTGGCTGCATCAACAGTTTAATTTTAAGTAATTATCTTGTTTATTTGATTCTTCAATTACCCCCGTTCTTACAACTGCCATCTGCTCTGGTGATCTTTAGCATCCACTTAGCCGCTTCATTGACCACCATCACCCATGACAGTATATATCGAGAGAACACTTTGAAATGGATGTTTGTTCTAAGATTAAAGTGGCAGATGGCGATAATGAATTTGGCATTTTATATAGCAAGAAAAATGTTCCTGAAAAAATGTGGTGTTATTGCTAGAATGGTGATGAGTTTAAGAATTGACTGTATTAATAATTTTACAAGGTATGACTTGTTTTGTTTGGTATTGACAGCACCCTAAATATGGTGCCATAGACCTTGGAGGAAGTTATGTGGGTGTTACACAGTACCGGCTGCTGAAGTTATTGAAGGAATTTGATCTGAAGTTGTATGATGTTAATGGTAAACAACGGACTGTAATGGACATAGGGGTAAGTAGTAATTCTAAAGATTCTTGATTTGATATTTCTTAAGATTTCTGATGTGGCATTTCTGAAAGATGTGGTATTTCTGAAGATTTCTGATGTAGCATTTCTAAATAATGTAATTTTTCTGATGATTCTTTTGTGGATTTTCTGAATGATATACCCTGTGTTTTAGAAACTTTTTGATCTGGTATTTTGGATGATTTCTAATGTGACATTTCTGGAACATGTTGTATTTCTGAAGATTTCCGATGTGGTATTTCTGAAAGATATTGTATTTCTGAACATTTCTGATGTATTTCTGTAGATTTTAGATATGATATTTCTTAAGATTTGTTATGAATCATTTCTGAAAATTTTTGACTTGTAAATGTGCAGTCTATACTATGTCACATCACTGATATATTTGTGTGTCTACTGGTATATCATTTGGCTGTCTGTGCTATGCCACATCACTGATATATTTGTATATTTACTGGTATATCATTTGGGTGTCTATGCTATGCCACATCACTGATATATTTGTGTGTATACTGGTATATCATTTTGAAGTCTATGCTATGCCACATCACTGATATATTTGTGTGTCTACTGGTTTATCATTTTGCAGTCTATGCCTTGTCACATCACCGATATATTTGTATTTTTACTGGTAAATCATTTGGCAGTCTGTACTATGTCACATCACTGATATATTTGTGTGTCTACTGGTATATCATTTGGCTGTCTATCCTATGCCACATCACTGATATATTTGTATTTTTACTGGTATTTCATTTGGCTGTCTATGCTGTGCCACATCACTGATATATTTGTATATCTACTGGTTTATCATTTTGCAGTCTATGCCTTGTCACATCACTGATATATTTGTATATTTACTGATAAATCATTTGGAAGTCTATGCCTTGTCACATCACTGATACATTTGTATATTTACTGGTAAATCATTTGGCAGTCTGTACTATGTCACATCACTGATATATTTGTGTGTCTACTGGTATATCATTTGGCTGTCTATCCTATGCCACATCACTGATATAATTGTGTGTATACTGGTATATCATTTTGAAGTCTATGCTATGCCACATCACTGATATATTTGTATGTTTACATGTATATCATTTGGCTGTCTGTACTATGCCACATCACTGATATATTTGTATGTTTACTGGTATATCATTTGGCTGTCTATGCTATGCCACATCACTGATATATTTGTATATTTACTGGTATATCATTTGGGTGTCTATGCTGTGCCACATCACTGATATAATTGTGTGTATACTGGTATATCATTTGACTGTCTGTACTATGCCATATCACTGATATATTTGTATGTTTACATGTATATCATTTGACTGTCTGTACTATGCCATATCACTGATACTGGTATATCATTTGACTGTCTGTACTATGCCATATCACTGATACTGGTATATCATTTGACTGTCTGTACTATGCCATATCACTGATACTGGTATATCATTTGGCTGTCTGTACTATGCCATATCACTGATATATTTGTATGTTTACATGTATATCATTTGACTGTCTGTACTATGCCATATCACTGATACTGGTATATCATTTGACTGTCTGTACTATGCCATATCACTGATATATTTGTATGTTTACTGGTATATCATTTGGCTGTCTGTACTATGCCATATCACCAATATATTTGTGTATCTACTTGTACATCAATTGCCAAGTTTTGTTGTGTTCATGTTCTTCAATAGAATTTTGTTGAAATATTATTTGTCAAACAAAGATGCTTGAAGGTGTGTAACTAAATGTTTATGTTTCCATTTGTAATTCTTTATGTTTGAAGAGTTATATTGCCTTTTGTAGAATGCCTGGCAGTCTTTTGAATCAGTTCCTCTCTTCTGGAATCCATTGGTATATCTAGATATTAACAATGTCTTCAGAAATCTAGATAGCATGTCAAAAGAGGTATGTATCTCTCTCTCTCTCTCTCTCTCTCTCTCTCTCTCTCTCTCTCTCTCTCTCTCTCTCTCTCTCTCTCTCTCTCTCTCTCTCTCTCTCTCTCTCTCTCTCTCTCTTGTCAAGAAGAAGACATCTGTCATGAAGTAAGACGACATGATCTTGTCATGAAGTAACAAGACATGTTGTCATGAAGTAACAAGACATTACATTGTCATGAAGTAACAAGACATGGTCTTTTCATGAAGTAAGAAGACATTATGTTGTCATGGAGTAATAAGACATGATCTTGTCATGAAGTAAGAAGACATCATCTTGTCATGAAGTAAGTAACAGGTCTAATGATGTCATGAAATAGAGAAGAACTAAGGAGGTCTTTTGTTGTCGTGAATTCAGGTATTATGTTGTTGTGAATTAAGGTTGTCTTCTGTTGTTGAAGAGTAAGAAGATGGAAATAAGTTGGATTGAAGTATGGAGGCATTCTGTTGGAATGGATTTGAATATGAACAAAGAAAGTACTCTCTTAAAAGTAATAAAATGTTTTTATTTGTAGTTGATTTTATTTATATCCACTACATTTATTTCTCAGGTACCACCTACCTGCCCCTGGACAGCTAAGAAAGCTCAGTATTGGGACTCGATGACTGTACAACAGTACTTAGATAAAACTTGCTGGACTCGGTAAGTAATATATGATGTAAATACATGTAAGTTAAACATGTCGGACCAGTTATGTGATAGGTAAAACATGATTGACCAGATAAGTAATATATGATGTAAATACATGTAAGTTAAACATTTCGGACCAGTTATCTGATAGATAAAACATGTTGGACCAGGCAAGTGATAGATAAATATTGGACCAGGTATGTGATAGGTTGATGTTGGACCAGGCAAGTGATAGATAAATATTGGACCAGGTAAGTGATAGATAAATATTGGACCAGGTATGTGATAGGTTGATGTTGGACCAGCTAAGTGATAGATTGATGTTGGACCAGGTAAGTGATAGATAAATATTGGACCAGGTAAGTGATAGATAAATATTGGACCAGGTATGTGATAGATTGATGATGGACCAGCTAAGTGATAGATTGATGTTGGACCAGGTAAGTGATAGATAAATATTGGACCAGGTAAGTGATAGATAAATATTGGACCAGGTAAGTGATAGATTGATGTTGGACCAGGTAAGTGATAGATAAAACATGTTGGACCAGGTAAATGATATGTAAATTATGTTGGACCAGGTAAGTGATATGTAAATATGTTGGACTGAGTAAGTGATATGTAATTATGTTGGACCAGGTAAGTGATATGTAAATTATGTTGGACCAGGTAAGTGATATGTAAATTATGTTGGACCAGGTAAGTGATATGTAAATTATGTTGGACCAGGTAAGTGATATGTAAATTATGTTGGATCAGGTAAGTGATATGTAAATTATGTTGGACCAGGTAAGTGACTTGAAATCACCCTTTTAAGCAAGTTTCATGCTTTTCTTTCTATATATAGGACCTACCAGTCAAGATGATTTTCTTTTGTTGTTTTACATCCTGACAAGAATTTTATACGGAGATGTCACCAGTTGTAGTTGACCTGTGTTATAGACTGACACCAATGCAATGAAGGTTGTTTTACATATCACACCTGTAGTGATTTAGTACTTTGGTCTAAAGTCTCATCTAAAACACTTGTGATTTTCACTTTGATGACAAGCACTAGGTGAAGGAAGAGTACTGGTAACTACCTTTCCAAAGTTTCAGGTCTGACGGGGTACTGTGTACAGCTTGGTGCAAGGAGTCGGACCTGCTAACTTCCTCTTTCTGATTCTAGAGTGTACTTTTTTTTTTTTTAGAAAAAATACATTAAAATCCCATCAAACATGAAATATTTGAAAAAATGTTATTACGAATTTTCTTGAGTGTGAAATTATTGGTGTATTCTCTTAAAATGAAAAAGAAAGATATTGTGTTTCAGGATAGCTAGTACAATGGTAGAGCTTCTAGTAAAGTCACATTACTGTGCTGAGACCAATGAGATATCATTTCTGTATCTTTTATGTGGCATTCGTACGTCCGGAGGTATAGATAGAATGATGGGTGTTTCAGATGGCAATCAGGTATGTAGATATTTGTGTTCCAGTTGATTAATACTGTATTAAAACAGGTCTGTGTAAACTGCATGTAGTACATCAAGGTTTGTTAACAAACTGTGTTATTCTTCTGTATATTAATTTATGGGTGAGAGATCTTGGGTAGGGGTGGGGGTTGCATATTATTGTGGGGGAGGGTAGGGGTTGCATATTGTTCTGGGGTGAGAGTGGGGGTTGCATATTGTTCTGGGGTGAGGGTAAGGGTTGCATATTGTTCTGGGGTGAGGGTAGGGGTTGCATATTGTTCTAGGGTGAGGGTGGGGATTGCATATTGTTTTGGAGAACAATGGTGTTGCATATTGTTCTGAGGTGAGGATTAGGGATGCATATTGTTTTGGAGAGAGGGTGGGTTGCATATTGTTCTGGGGTGAGGATGTGGGTTGCATATTATTTTGGGTTGAGGGTGAGGATGCATATTGTTCTGGGATGATGTTTGGGATTGCATATTGTCTGAGATGAGGGTGGGGGTTGAGTATTATTCTAGGATGAGGAGAATGTTGCATATTGTTCTAGGTTGATGGTTACATTTTGATCTGGGGTGAGGGTGTCGTGGGGGTTGCATATTCTTCTGGGGTGAGGGTGGGAATTACATATCATTTTTGGTCCATTTGTTTGTCCATTTACAATATTCTTTCATGTAACTTTCACAAAATGGTACGATAATTTATATCAGTAAAACAAAAGATTCATACAATTTGGACAATATTTAGCTTTATTTCATTTTTGTTTTTGTTCTGCATTTTCATTTGTCCAGAGACGGTCACATGTTTTACTGTTTAAAATGAAATCACACTGTAAACCGGATGATTTATCATATTGCACTGCTGTGATGTCACAAAACTGTTTTAGTTGAATTTTATTTTATGCTGACTTCTCTGATTGTATGAAGGTAGAGTGATACAAACCAGAGGGATTGATAGAACTTGACATATCTCTGTCAGTGGTCGATGATTTGTTAAATTGAAATGTAATAAAATGATTATTGCTCTGCTTTTGGTTCGACTGAGGCCGAATATTGTTTTTGTACTCCATAAATTCTCATATCAAACCAAAAATAGTGCAATGATTGTATTATATTTACCGGAGATTTTAGGATTTGGAATTTTAGGATTCAGGAATTTTCACCTTCTTGTTAGCTCTCAGTATATGGAAGATTTTGATGGCTCACAAATGTTTCTAAAATCATTTATACATCTTGTTTCAGGAGCACAATAATATTCTTGTTAGTATATGTTATGAAGATTTTGATGGCTCAATCACAATGGTATGATCATTATATACTGATGCACATTCTGCACTAAAATCTGATTTGACACATTTTTTATTCCTTACGCCATTCCTAGATATATGCTCTGAAATTTTGAGGAATTTTTTGCATTATGAATACCAACCCATTTTCACATCATTGTGATGAATCATAAGTGATCTGATTGGATGGAAACTCATTCCCCTTGATAACAATACCTCAGTGTATTCTGTATATAATGTGAGATTTACATGAAAAACCATAGGACCCATGTCTTGAACAGACCTTGAAAAGTGCATGAATATACTGTTAGTCCTTGAAAAGTGCTTGAATATATTGTTAGTCCTTGAAAAGTGCTTGAATATATTGTTAGTCCATGAAAAGTGTTTAGAAATTAAAAAAATTAAAAAGTGCTGGATTATTTTTGTCAGTGTCTTTGTATTCTATTTTGTGTGTGTTTCATCATCACTAAAGAAAAATAACTGATCAAAAATGAAAAATTAGCTCTGTCATGTAGATACGTCATGCTAGACCTAGTATATTCCATTTGAGTAAAGCTATGAAAAAAGTCTCTCAAACAGAGTGCTTTGGGTTGCAAGGTTTTGATAGCTTAAATATACCTATTTCTGTGTTTGAAAATATTTTGAAAAATGCTATGAAAATTGTTAAGAATTTTTTTTGTTCATTTTGTTTGCTGTATGATCCATATATGTTACTGCAAAATTTTAAATATGAGTCAGTATGCATCAGGTTAGGACCAATATCATTATTTGAAAGTACAGTGCAACTTCTAAAAACTGATCACTTCTTGACGGTGATCATGTTATGAAAGTTCAGGACTTTCCCTTCTGTTTTCAAGTTCTAGTTAAAAACTGATCGCTCATGTTCTTAGGTCACCTGAGCCAAAAGGGTGACGATTGCTGTCATCTTTTGTCTGTCGTCATCTGATGTGTGTCATCTGTCATACGTTGTTAACTTTTTACATTTTCGACTTTTTCTCAAGAACTAATGGGCCTTCTTCAACCAAACTTATGTGAAGTCAAATGAAGTTTGCAAATGAGAAAGGGGTTGTCCCATAGGGCCCTTGTTCTTTTTTAGCCTGTCAGAGCTAACTGTACACGCTGCCACCATTGTGAAGTGCACACTTCTTAGACTTGAAATACATAAGTTTTTTTGTTTTGTAACACCGGTTTATTGTCCTTGAAAATGTGTCATGAGTCTTTCAAAAGTCCTTGAATTTGAATGCCAAGTGTATACATTAACGATGATAATCTCTCAAGACAGTGTCCATTGTTTGAAAATGATAATACTTAAATGTAAAAACTACAGTTTTGTAATATTGTTTATAGCTGAGTAGACTACAGGATAATAAGTATTTTTTTGTAATTCCAAAGGCATGGACAGTTGCTGGAGGAACACAGCAAATCTCAGAAAAACTTGCAGAAATACTTGGTGATGCAGTACATCTTAACTCTCCTGTTTCCTCAATCAAACAGGGTGAAGATGGGGTGAGGGTTACTGATGCAAATGGCCAAAGCTACAAGGTATATAGGAAATCTTTGTTCCATTTTTTTAATGGCTGCAAACAATATAAGTTATTTAATTGCTTACTTCTTAATTTTTATTTTGTTTCTTACCCATTTTATTGTTGTGTAAAACATGTGGGTGTCATATGTTTTGATCTTTGAACTTACAGTATTAAAATTCTCCACATAGTTTGGCAATCACACACATCTTAATATTTAACATTTGAAGGTTAAAGGTTATAAACTTGGTGAGTTTCATGCTGCAGTGGTTGAAGGTATGTCCTCTGGTGAGCAATAAAGCCTGTTAGGCCTCTTGATTATTTGTTAACAATAGGGATATAAAGTGAAAAAAAAGCTTTTTAGCTTACCTGCATGAGGTAATCGAGGGATTATGCAATCACCCTGGCATAAGGTTTACCTGCTTTTACTACCTGTACATCAACTAAACTTGCCTGGTATAAACAATTTATGATTTTTAGCACATGCTAGTGTAATTAGATGCTGTATTAGTCCTGTATTTTTGCAATAATGATCTTGTTTTTAACTCATTTTTCATGCTGTAGTTGAGAAGATTTGTTGAGGTCAGATTAATTAGGGAGATGAGTTGAGCTTTGTAATCTATGATTACTCTGTGCTGGCATGAGTTGAGCTTTGTAATCTTTAATTACTTTATGCTGCATGAGTTGAGATTTGTAATCTTGATTATTCTTAGATGTACATTGGGTCCTTGGGGATATGCCCCACCCTCTCTATTTAAAATTTTTATGACTTACTTGAAAACCATTCACATCCCCACCCTTAAACTGTATATATTTGTGTCTGTTACAGGAAGACATATTCATTGGTGTATTTGGGGCTTCTTGGGATCCTACATCCTCTGAAATATGTATTTTTACCTTTAACTTAAAAACTGTTTACATCTCCCCTCCAAAACCATGTATATTCTTGATTAATCTGGGAAGACACATTCAAGGGTATATATGGGATTCTGCCTCGCCCCTAAAATATATATTTTACTAAAGACTTGAAAACCATTCACATCCTCACCCCTGAATCATATATATTCTTGATTCTGTTGGAGAGGCACATTCTGTGATGTATATGGGGTCCTTGGATATACTGTCCCCAGCCCCAGAAATAATTTTTATGTCCCTGCCACAAAATGTCGAGGGGCATATTAATTTACCCCGGATATAGATACTTGGTTTGTTCAGCTATCTCCTCCCGTTTTAGAGTCACAGCTTTTATATTTGTAGATTGTTTTTACACATTATGGACATGTGCATGTCCACAGGATTTTGATTTTTGTTAAATATTCTCAAAATGCCAGGTAGTTGGACATCGTCATTTATTTGTACTAAATGTCAGAAAGGGGGGATGTTAGAGATTCACAAAAACCAGTTGGACTTCTTCTGGCTTGCTGTATAATTGAAAACATGCTTTGTACTACTACAGTTTATTTTTAATTAGAACTTGAAAATTGTTCACATCCCAACCCATAAGTCATATATATACTTTATCATTTTGAGAAGAGACATTAAAGGATGTATAGCAAGGTTCTGCCCCACCAAAATATATATTTTTGCCCATAACTTGAAAACCATTCACATCCCCCCACACCATCTTGGTTCGTATGGAGAGGAATATTGTGTATATCTGGTCCTTGAATGTACTGCACCCACCACCACAAATGAGTTTTCTTTATTTATAACTTGTGTATCATTCATATCTCTATCCCATAATCAATATATTCTTGTTCTGTACGGAAAGGCACATTCAGTAAAATATATAAGGATTCAGGCCCAACTCCCTGAAATTTATGTTTTTTACTTATAACTTGTAAACTATTCACATACCCACTCGTAGATCATATACAGTGGAATCTCGTTATCTCGAAACTCACAGGACTGCCCCTATTACTTCGAGATATCAGGAATTCGAGATAACCAAAATTTTGAATTGACATATTATTATATCTATAAAAATCGGGACTGGTTGTTCAACTTTGACATATCCGGAATTTCGACTCGACCAATTTCGACATGACGAGATTCAACTGTGTATATTCTTCTTTCTTACGGAAAGACATATTAACTTATGTATATGGGGTTATATGGGATAAATGGGGGTTGTGCCCAACCACCTTAGCTCTTATTTACAATTTCTGTCAGTGCTTTGCAATCTAGCCATACCACTTTTAGTGGCTTCTTGTCTTTACTTATTGTGAATTTTGTTTTATTTTTTTTTTTTTGAATTATTTTACTTTTATGATTTTTATTAGGCAAAATATGTGATAAGTACAGTTCCTCTAGCAGTCCTAAACCGAATCAGATTCGAGCCAAGTTTACCAGCGACGAAAATAAAGCTTATACAAAATGTACCACTGGGCTCTGCTTTTAAGACATTTATGTTTTATGAGAGACCATACTGGAAAGACATGGGTAATGAGACTTAAAGAAATCACTTAGTAACCTTAATTGAATGGTGTTCATTCACAAAATTTCGGTTGAACTTCTGTTTCGTATTATAAAATGCAGCAGAATCTCGTTATCTTGAAATTCACAGGGCCACTCTTATAAGTTCTACATATATATATTTGAAATTCAGAATGACTGAAATACTTATAAACATATTTAGGTATCCACAGAAATTGGGACCAACCGTTCAATTTTTACCTAATCCAAATGACAACTTATCCAATTTCAACATAACGAGATTTCGACTGTAGTTCTATTTTTAGGTGCCCATTCACAGATTGTCAGTTAATAAAGGGATGTTAACTGTGTTTACCAGAAAAAAAAAGTTATTTTGATTTTTTTCTGCTTTTACCACTTGTACTTGATGTATAATAACATATAAGAACCATAGACATGCGTACAAAATCTTATATTCCTATATATTTTGTGAAAATAAAGTCAGGTCGAGAAATACATATGTAACTTTGTGATATTATTGAAAATGTGTGTTTTTATATGAAATACATAGAGAAAAATTAAAAGTTTCCTGACTTGTCACCCTGCTGTATATACTGTATCAGTGTATGGATGGTTTTAATTTTATTAGCTTCCCTAATAAGTTTTTATTTTGAAATAAGTATTGATAAATGTCAAAATAGATCTAGAACCTTAATTAACTTAAAAAGTAAGTTTTTTGGTTTTTACTGTAATTTTATATATATTTTTATTTTGCCTAGATCTATTTTAAAATATTTTGTTTCAAATTGAAGTTGTTTGAATCCCATGACAACTGTAGGCTATACCTGGAAATTTTCGCCCGATTATTTTCGCCCTTTTACGGCAGAAAACATATTCACCCTTTATCAAATCCACCCTAAATCACCATTGCCTCATTGATGGCATGTGTGTTTCTGCTTTAAAAGTTATTCAGCTTGAAATTATTGCTTTCATTTTAAATTTACCCTCTCTTCTAAGGGTGAAAATTATACGGCAGTGAAATTTTCAGGTATACAGTATTTTGTCAAAATAGCAACTCATTTCATTACTTTTAGTACATTGATTTCGTTGTAGATATGAATGGAACCTCCGTGTCTGACAGTGGTCCAGTAATGTCAACATTAGAGCATGTGAAACCTAATGGCGGCAGTCCAGGTATGATTGGATTAATGTTTGCACGTAAAGCCAGGGAACTTGCAATTTTGACATTTGAAGAGCGGTGAGTCAAACCTGTTTGTTCATTTATTTATTCAGGGGTGTAGCCAGAGGTCCAATTATTTTAGCACAATTTCACAGCTTTGGATTTTGAGGATCATGGGTTCTTACCACTAAAGACGATTGGAAATATCTTGTTCTTGATTGATTCCAAATTTCTGCTTTTTCATGCATGTTGATATTATCCAGTCTAATTAAAAACCGATCTCTCATTGCTCCCATTTTCCAATATGTCATGTAAATGGTCTAACGCAGTCTGCTATGGAGTCACATGCGATTCACATGATACCAGTTAAGACATTCCAAGAGGTCAAAATTCTGCAATTTACAAAAAATGAATTTTTAAATGCAGATTCAATTCACAAAACATGAACCACCAATGGTTTGACTTCATGTTTACATTTTTTTTGTTCAGATATTTTGATTCTTTTGATTTTTTCTGTTATTTGCAAAATTGAATGTTTTGTATATTTTAGCATGTTTACAGTCATTGGTTATTTTTGTAGAAAAAAGTTGTTATGTGAACACTATGCCAAAATATTTAGAAATCCAAAATTTTTAGAGGTAAGTCGTTATTCATGATTTTCCCTTCAAAAATTGAAAAATATCTTTAGTATATGGTACATAACATTTTAGTATGTACTAAGACTATTTCAGGATATTTCAGGAAATTTCCAGGGTGATTAATTTTTTTCAAAATTATTTGTAATTGTATGCAATAAATATAACGAGTACAAAAATGTCAAATTGCTGCATAAATTTTGTATATTTTCTCTCCTCAGAATCTTTAAAAAATGAACTGAAGTTTAGTGTTTATTGAATTGGCAGACCCAGAATTAAATGCTGAAATCTTAAAACAAGACTTTTATAATGATAGAGTGACCGTCAACAGTATCAGGTAGTAGAAATAGCATTTTTGACTTATGGTCATCCTAATATTTTTCAGCCACTTGATTATGTGGAGAAAAACTGGATGGCTGAACAGTACATTACTGGTGCATATGGGTTAACTCTTAAAGCAGGATTTCTAACACAATATGGAAGGTAAAGTCATTTTTATAATACCAATATCCAATGTGGGTCGAATTAAATAAGATCTTTGGTATTGTAACCTGAGATCAGACATCATGGTCTGATGGTAGATTATTTGACACATAAGCAAAGGGGAACCCATGGCCAAGGTTCAATCTAGGAAATTACCTACCACCTCCGGTAAGCACTAGGTCAAGCCTGCTGGACCCATGTTGATTTTTGTGAGAATGTTTGTCAGTTTACTAGTTCTGTTGGCCTCTTTGGGAATAGATTGTAACTGGGTTCTCTCCTCTACCTTTAAAAACTTTTCTGTACCACATAAGTGAAAAATGTTTGAGTGTGTCGCAAAACACTATTTAAACAAAACAAAATCTCAACAGTACTGTCACACAAGTGGAAGGTCATGTGTTCAATTTACTGCCCTGGGTCAAACTTAAGACTTTATTCAATACAGGTTGTGACTGTTACTTTGCCATGCAGTCAGCATAAAAAAATGAAAGTCATCAGTTTTTTTTTTTTATGAGACATAAAACCACAGGAATGGCACATTATAGAATCCTCAACGAATAGGCATAAGACTGTATCTGAGGTCAGTAACTGTGGCACTTCCCCTAAACATCTGTCAACATTTCCATATAAGTGAAAAATCCTGAAGGGATATAAATCAATGAAATCTTGAATAATATGAAGATTGACCAAAAGTATTATTGTAAGATGAACATTAATTTTGACAAAATTAAAATTGTTTTCTTGAAATAATCACCATAATCTGGATGTAAGCCATTTGTCTTAGGAAAAAGATGGTTCCCATGGTGTAATGACACATACTTGACCAAGTTTTTGCTGGACACCGGATATGGTACAGAAAAGTGGAACAGCTGCAGCATTCAGCTTGCAAGCAGAAGGTTCCTGGTTTGATTCCCTTTCAGGGTAATACCATTGTCGTAAAACCACGATCTGGAATCGCTATACTCTTTCCTACCCATGGTCTCCTGCGACAAAATCTCTCATACATATTTTTGTTATTCATGAAGCTTCAGCCAATGCAAGTAAACAGTGCTCACATTAGTCAACCAATCAGATCGAGGCTTTTAAACAATTTCAGAATTGTATTGGATCAAGAGACTATGCGATAACTTCAGTTGCCGATCACAACTACTGTGATTGGATAAATTGGACAACACCTACCCCTTATAAATATTCATTAGCTATAAGAGATTTCGGTTGCATGAGACCACAGGTAGGAAAGATCACAGCGGTTCCGGACTGTGGTTTTACGATGATGATAGTAATACCAAAGACTATAAACAAGGTAGTGACTTTTACTTTGCCAGATGATCGGCATAGGAAGTGAAAGTCACAGGTCCTCCAGACAACACATAAAAACAGAGGTCTCACATGTTAACTCATTAACCCCTGAAAAACAATGGACTCTTCTGTAAATCAAAGACTTAGATCAGTCCAAATGTGTCTTTAGGGGTGAATGAGTTAACGAACCCTCATTACTTTGTTGTCAGACTTTTGCTAAGGTCAAAATCTGTCATGTCTTATCATGCTTTTTTTTAAAGAAATTGTATTTGAAATCCTCATTACTGGTATTTTGAAAATGTGTCCTGGAGTACCATATACCAGTATCTGGACTATTAGAGCTGTATCCTATATTTGTGTGGGTAGAATAACTTTTATGAAAAAGCACTTTCAAAATGTGGAACTAATTTTGAATGCTTGTTTGAGAAACGAACATTAAGTCGGTTCCAAAAAGTGTCAAGTCTGACTTGGATTAAAACCTTACTTGCAAGTCAGAAACTACAGTACCACTTCTGCTCATGACAGATGAAATAAATCCTTTCGGTTCAAAATATCCACAATTATTTATATCCTGTTTAGCTTTACCATGGCATTTTTTACTTGCAAAAATGAAAGTGAGGTTTTGGTTTAAGTTTTATAATTGTTCACCATTCACATAATAATGCTTTCGAAGATAAGGGGCATTCATTGTTTCATCAATTCTATGGGAATGTTTTTGTTTTTATTTGAATTGTTCTCCAATGAATAATTTTTATTTTTGTTTAAATTGTAGATATCTCGCATCTCCTGTGGATAGAGTTCACTTTGCAGGAGCGGATATTTCCAGCCAATGGCCAGGATATATAGAGGGGGGCATATACACCGGACAAAAAGCAGCAATGGAGGTAGAGTAGATAAATAATATCTTACATGGGTGTGCTGCGTGGATAAGGAAATCTCCATCCTCGTGGTAAGAATCTGGTTGTCATGTCCGAGGGTTTCTCGAGGATTGGACTTTAGGATTCTTACTACGAGGGTTGAGATTTCCCTTTTCCATTCATCACAGCCATGTTTGATAATTTTTCTCCCATGCTTCAAATACAGTAAAACCTGCTATAGCAGCCACCTCTACATAAGGATTACCTGTTTATAAGGGCCAGTTTTTTTTCAAGTCCCTTGACTACATACTTCAACTAAATTTAACCTGTGTATAAGGGTCACCTGGACATAAGGGTGAATATTTTCTGGTCCCTTGGGTGGCCCCTATATACAGGTATTACTGTACATGTTTATGCATGTAAATAAAATCTGATGGGAAGTTTTTATGCACTGCATTCTCAAAACATAGAAGCCCTATGTCCATTATGTCTGTACAAATAATATGTCCATTATGTCTGTACAAATAATATGTCCATTATGTCTGTATAAATAATATGTCCATTATGTCTGTACAAATAATATGTCCATTATGTCTGTACAAATAATATGTCCATTACATCTGTATAAAATAATATGTCCATTATGACTGTATAAATAATATGTCCATTATGACTGTATAAATAATATGTCCATTATGTCTGTATAAATAATATGTCCATTATGACTGTATAAATAATATGTCCATTATGACTGTATAAATAATGTGTCCATTATGTCTGTACAAATAATATGTCCATTATGACTGTATAAATAATATGTCCATTATGTCTGTACAAATAATATGTCCATTATGTCTGTACAAATAATATGTCCATTATGTCTGTACAAATAATATGTCCATTATGTCTGTATAAATAATATGTCCATTATGTCTGTACAAATAATATGTCCATTAAGTCTGTACAAATAATATGTCCATTATGTCTGTACAAATAATATGTCCATTAAGTCTGTACAAATGATATGTTCACATTAATAGTTGTTCTTACAAAATATTTTAAGCATGCAGTACATTGTTGTCCCAGCAGTCTGGAAATTTTTAAGTAACATAAAGCAGCATCAACCATCTATTACCAATTTATTTGGAGTTCATAAACCCATGTGTAAGCTGTTATAAACATTTGTATTTTTTCATATTTTGTTGTTCAATAATAAACAATAATTAGGATGCCATTCTGAGGCTGTATGGATGAACAAACATAACCGCTATTGTTCAAATTTATCACAGAAGTAACTTCTCGAGAGGTTTCCCTCATAATAAATGGGGCATAAACTGTGTTTTCCAAAACAATTATTTCGTTTTTTACTACTTTAATTATTGTACAAGAACAAATATGAGATATACACAGGCATAAAAATCTTATATTCCTATATATGTTGTGACAATAAGGTCAGGTCCAGTGTGGTATTCATATACAAATAGTAAGGTTGAATTAATCATTTGCAAACTAACAATTGCCAAACTGGGTTTCTGAAGTATATTTCACAAAACTATAGGAATTTAAGAATTTTTATGCCATGTGTATATTGTACAGTAAAACCTGCTATAGCAGCCACCTATATAAGGATCACCTGTCCTATATATGCCAGTTTTGAAAAGGTCCCTTGACTGCATACTTCAACTAAAATTAAACCTGTGTATAAGGGTCACCTGCACATAAAGGTCAATATTCTCTGGTCCCTTGGGTGGCCCCTATATACAGGTTTTACTGTATATATATATTGTTATTGTACATCAATGTAAGCAGTATAAAAAGAAAGAAATTTTATTTGAAAAAAAAACACAGCTAATGCACCTTTAAGTACCCCTAGGTTGTTCTTCACACCAACAAAGCTCCAAGTTTATTTATTTATAGCTCAGTTTTCATATTTGTAGCTTCAAAAAAGGAAGTTAGAACATGTACGGTATATTTTTGTCTGTTTCAGGTTCTCGCAAAGCTTGGGAAGATTGATGCAGTACATGAAGAAGATTTACCAACAGACTATGGCTCAAGTGGCATCGGATGGTGGCTACCATCTGTTACAAGAGTTCAGCAAATCTTTATAGGACTTGCTGTGTGGTATGCCACTTACCTGATACAACCATACTTCACTGGATGGAGGGGGGTTTTAACCAGAGCTTACCTGGATACCTGGGAGTAAGGTGTGTCCAAGACGCAAAGAATTGAAATACAGAAGCTGATGATGAAACAGAAACTGCAACCTTTTGATGACTCTATGATGTGACTTTTTATAACTCAAGAATATCTCATGCTTTGTTGATGATTCAAATTCAGTATTGTTCAACATCATTTGATATATATTTTTAAGCCTTACTTTTCTTTGAAGAATATTCCTTAAAGGCTATTAGTTTTTATTTGGAAATGGTTAAACATGGACCGTATTCCCTATGTCTTTCATGTTGACTGATGTTTCATGTTTCACTGATTCGTGGGGCATGATTGGATGCATGATTGACCAATCAGTGCTGCTGTACTCTGTGCTTGAAAAATTAACAGCGAGTGTTCTAAATGCTTCATAGCTCATGCTTAAAAGTTTTTGATATGTTTAACTGTTTTGACAGCATTGTGGTAACATAAGTAATATTTGGTACACATATTTTGAAATATTTACATGTTTTACTGCATTTTTTATATATATCGACATACTGCGTCATCAAATGTCAGGAGATGACCTTTCATCCGAAATCAGTTGTAAACAGATGATGATAATTATGCAAACTAAAATATAGGCATGCTAGTTAAGACGCCACATATCAATGAGAAATCACAAATTGTCAAGAAATAGCCATACATATGGTAAAGAGAGCTAACATTACCTGCCTATCAGATGTCTGACATCACCCAACTCTCTGTAAAAATATCTTACATTAGCCACTTATTAATAGTTGTCAGACATTTACCTCCTTTCAAGCACCTGGAGAGATGTCTGATATCAAGCACCTATCAGAGATGTCTGATATCAAGCACTTATCAGAGTTGTTTGATATCAAGCACCTACCAAGCAAGATGTCTGATATCAAGCACCTATCAGAGGAAATGTCTGATATCAAGCACCTATCGGAGGAAATGTCTGATATCAAACACCTGTCGGAGGAAATGTCTGACATAAAGCACCTGTCAGAGGAAATGTCTGATATCAAGCACCTGTCACAGAAAATGTCTGATATCAAGCACCTGGGAGGAAATGTCTGATATCAAGCACCTGTCAAGATGTCTGATCAAGCGTATGTGTCAAAGGAAATGTGATATTGTCACAGATGTTGCGGGGCTGAAATGGCAGAAAGAGATCAATATGAAAAGTGTTTCTGGGGCCCCACCAAAATCGGGTGACATCTCAATATACAGTCAAACCTGTTTTCAGCAGCCACTCAAGGGAAATTGAAAAACTGGCTGCATAAGGCAGGTGGCCTTTGGTTCCAGGTTGACAAAAATTGCAAGAAAATTGGTGTCCATTATGTAGCGTATTGCAACACATGTATATTCATATGCCAGTATATGATAGTTTGATGTTAAGATGATCAGGTGTCAAAATCATGTACATTACAGTGCTGCCTGGCTAACTTGTTGACACGTTTTCTAAAACTAGATCATGTGATCAACCATCCTCAAAAAATGGCTGCTGAAAACACTGTGATAAGCATTTTGTCCTGAATATCACTTGCCGTTGGCCACATTAGACAGGTGGCTGCTGGTTTAGGTATGTTTATATAGTGAAATTGATTGGGGTTAAAAGAAACTGGCTGTTGAAGACAAGTGGCTGCTGAAAACAGGTGGCCTTTAAGGCAGGTTTGACTGTAAATAATTTTTTTTTGCAGGATTTCAAATAATAATGAGTTTAGAATACCTACATCAACTAAAACATTATCATATCTATAAAGTCAGTCATTTAGTATTTTTATGTCATGTTGGATTAAAAGAACTAAAAGTATCTTGGATTCTATTGCTTTGTTTCATCCCCATGTTGTTACTTAGGAATGATATTTCTTCAGTTGAATGATATCATTGACAGTAAAAATAAAATAATAATTCAAATTTTATAAAATTCTTTAATAACTGAAATGCAGCAGAAGCTGAGACCAAAAACTGTCTAGCTATCAAACCTGTCGCCCCTAAATATCAAAATGGTATGGTTTTTTTTATTGTCATAGACTGGACTATTATGGTCTGTAGTGTGGAAATGGTTTACAGTGAAAAGAATTATTTGTACAAGTAAATTTATAATAGGATGTTAACATTTTTCAATATTTTATTATGAAAAAAAAAAAGAAATATAATACCATACAAAATATATTTATCACAGACATTTATACATGTATTCATATATTTTTCTCTTCACTATGAAATATAATACCATAAAAGGCATATATCACAGATATTCATATCATTTGAAATATATAAAAATGATCTATAAATAGACACTTTTTCACTGATATTTTTCATTTGTTCAATTTAATAACAATGGAAATGAAACAATTTTTTTTGTCATTTGTATGGAGTCACCTGTATTTAAAAGACAAAAGTGGTTCCAAGTAAAAGATGAACAAAAAGTCGACTTCTAAGGTTGTCGTAAAACGATGTTTAAAACTAGATACAGTTACATGTATATTTGGCACTACAGTTTAACTTTGTATTTAAGTCTACCTCACTGACTAGTAAAGTGGACAGATTAGTGAGGTGTTCTTTTAATTGAGGTTGTTTGTATAAACTGGAAGTATCACAAGAGACTAAACAATTATCACTGTCTATAACTCCCATTTAATTATCACTTTTAGATGAGAGCAGAAATTTAACATGAAATGAAATTTTCAAGCTAAATAATTGAACCGCAGGCATACATGTCATTTATGGGACTACGGTGATTTAGGGCAAATTTAACCCATTCACCCCTAAAGACACATTTGGACTGGTCTAATTCATTGATTTACAGAAGAGTCCCAATATTTTTCAGGGGTCCATGAGTTAAGATGCAATATGGTGACCATCACAATAAGACACAGGACTTGGATTTGGAATTTTTCACAGGTTTTTCTGGTTCTTTCTTCTCTTTTTCCACTGGTTTTCTGCTTTGGGACTCAATATTTAATTTGGGAGGAAAGGCAACTTTCAAATCAGGTACAACTGGAACTTCCTGCAAAGAAAGTAATGGTTTGATAGAGAGGAGTTGTGATTTTTGGTTTTTTTTTTTATGTCTTGTACATGTATAGAAACTAACTTCCATATGTGAAATTAGACATTATTGTTGTTGTTAGGCCTATATTGCAAATTTCAATGTGTGTTTTACGAAAAAAAATAAATAAAAATAATAGCAATTTATGACAAATACATAGTACATATCAAAGTAATTTTTACAATGAATGGCAAAATTACAATACCAAAAATAAAACAATTTACTTGCCAAAGAATCGCTGATCAAAATATCTTCTCAATTAAATACAAGTTTTGTTGATCCAGTGATCCTTATATTATGAATTCCAAGGCTTTCTATTGTCAGCATGAATTCTTAATTGTGATGGGCCTGGATAGAGCTACATGCTTTAACATTGGTTATGGTGACTTGTGTTAAAATTTTACATCAGTAACATATATACATGGCTCTCACCACAAAGTTAAACTGTACAAATACAGATACCACTGTATAAGTGCATGAATCAATGGAACTTACATCATCTGCTGCAGCATGTATCTTTTTCTGAAATATCTCAAAATCCATGTCATCATCTAAAAAGTTAAATTTCCTGCCTCCAGTTTCCAGAGACATCAGGAACTGGTTATGTGATTTCCATAGTCCACCAGGTGGATACAATGTTGATCCAACCATGATGACAAACACTCGATGCGGGGCTGAAATGGCAGAAGGAGATCAATATGAAAAGTTTTACTGGGGTCCCACCAAAAGCAGATGACATCTCAATATAATTAAAACAAAATTTGGCAGGATTTCAAATAATGAGTCAAGAATACCTACATCAACTAAAACATTATGGCATGGCATCTAAAATGTCAATCATTTTTATGCCATGTTTGATTGAAAGAACTAAAAGTATCTTGGATACCATTGTTTTGTATCATCCCCATGTTGTTACTTAGGGATGTAATTTCTAAAGCAATTGCAATGAATAATATTTCTTCAGTTGAATGATAAAATTTTATTAAATTCTGTGAACACACATCTTTAATAATTGAAATGCAGTGGAAGCTGAGACCAAAAACTGTCTAGCTATCAACCCTGTCACCCCTTAAGTATCTAAATAGTATGTTCTTCTCTATTGTCTTAGCATGGTCAACAGAGTGGAAATGGTTTACAGTGAAAAAAAAAGAATTATTTGTACAATTATTTTTTAATGACTTACCTTTTTTCGTTGCATAAACAAGTTCTATCCCTTGATCCTTGTGGTTTATAGAATGCTCTGATATACACAGTATAACCACATCACACTCTTCAATTTTTCCTTTCTTTGCTGAGGTGGTAGCATTCCAGGCGGTGGTCTCCAGAAGATAGCCTCGTTTTGATAGCCTACAAAATGTAAATTCAAAGTTTTATCTTAGGGAGAAGCTGTTGTCATAGTACACTGGTGAAACATTTACTTTGTATCAGATCTAAAGTAAGCCTTTTCATTAGTGAGAATCATGTAATCCTGCCCTCCAGTCACCTTTTTAGTTGTAATTTCATGTAATTCTACCCTCCAGTCAGGTTTTTAGTTAGAATCATGTAATTCTACCCTCCAGTCAGGTTTTTAGTTAGAATCATGTAATTCTACCCTCCAGTCAGGTTTTTAGTTAGAATCATGTAATTCTACCCTCCAGTCAGGTTTTTAGTTAGAATCATGTAATTCTACCCTCCAGTCAGCATTTTAATTAGTGAGAATCATGTAATCCTGCCCTCCAGTCAGGCTTTTCATCAGTGAGAATCATGTAATTCAATCCCCAGTCAGCCTTTTCATTAGTGAGAATCATGTTATTCTACCCCCCAGTCAGCCATTTCATTAGTGAGAATAATTTAATTTTACCCCCCCCCCCCCCAGTCAGGCTTTTCATTAGTGTGAATCTTGTTATTCTACCCTCCAGTAAGGCTTTTCATTAGTGAGAATCATGTAATTCTACCCCCAGTCAGCCTTTTCATTAGTGAGAATCATTTAATTCTAACCCCCCCCCCCCCCAGTCAGGCTTTTCATTAGTGTGAATCTTGTAATTCTACCCTCCAGTCAGCCTTTTCATTAGTGAGAATCATGTAATTCTACCCTCCAGTCAGGCTTTTCATTAGTGAGAATCATGTAATTCTACCCCCCCACCCCTCCAATCAGCCTTTTGATTAGTGAGAATCATGTAATTCTACCCTCCAGTCAGCCTTTTCATTAGTGAGAATCATGTAATTCTACCCTCCAGTCAGCCTTTTAATTAGTGAGAATCATGTAATTCTACCCTCCAGTCAGCCTGTTAATTAGTGAGTTTCATGTAATCCTACCTTCCAGTTCAGCCTTTTAATTAGTGAGAATCATGTAATCCTACCTTCCAGTCAGCCTTTTAATTAGTGAGAATCATGTAATCCTACCTTCCAGTCAGCCTTTTAATTAGTGAGAATCATGTAATCCTACCTTCCAGTCAGCCTTTTAATCAGTGAGAATCATGTAATCTTGCCTTCCAATCAGACTTTTTTTTTCAGTGCACCAATTTTTATCTTAAATGTATATCATTTTTTATTGCTTACACATTCTGTGTTTGAGAATTTTTGCTTGAAGTTTTTATATAGTCTTGTCTGATTTATCAAATTATATGTAGAAAATCTATCATTATAATTTAATTTAGTATTTTTTCCTTATTTTGTGATAACTACTGGGTGTCCCCCTAAAAAAATATATACTGACACTTTAAATGACTATAAATACATTTGTACAATGTTTATTGATCTAGTAAGAAGATTAATGGTTCATATTTACAAATAGGGGCATACTTGTTCATGGTTAAATATGGACTCACTTTTTCCAGAACAATAAATGCATTGTTCATTGACAGGGTAAATGGTTAGATGCGAATCAGATATATTTGGTGAGATTTTGGAAGACAAAGTGTTAGCACTTTAATTAACATATATTTATCTACCAATCAAAATTGTGACCGGCCATTCAACTTTGACATAACGAGATTCCTAGTACTGTATCTGCTTTTTAACAAGAATGTTCATTTATTTATTATTTTTATTTATCATGTGGTTTTGTTGTGTATTATAAGAGTCAAATTTACAAATAAAAACATTCTCTGCTGGTATCCAATTTTTTTTTATTTTCTATGATTTAAATACAATATACAGGAATTATTGAAGTTGTTACAATTTAACTGGTCAGTTAGCATTTCAGGACCAAATTCCTTAAGGGATATAAATAGAACTTTGTACAATGGCTTGATTCTCTAGACATTAAATACATTGGATGTTTTAAATTTGCCATGAATGACAAAAATAAACTATGCATTTAGTATTTTACTGCCTATTCAAGGGAAAGTAAGACAAGTTGTACTTACTGGCTAAGTATGGTATTGTCTTTTGAGACGGTTGGCATATTCTCAATATTAGTATATTTATTAGCAGTTAGTTACATTTTGTTGAAGTTTTGGCAGTTAAATGTCATACTTACTGGCTAAATATAGTATTAGCTTTTTGACTGTCAGCATTGGTATGTGACACATACACATTTACTGGTCGTCCATCAATCTTCGGCATTCCAACCTTTGTACCTGTAATACAATATTTTCAACTTATAAAATTAACGTCTATGTACTGTATAGTAAGTTGGATATCATCAAAAGTTTCTTTTTGCTTTTTTATGTAAATGTTACTTAGAGATGTAGATAAAATATTGTTTATAAAAGTCAACTTCACAAGGCTAATTAACTCCAGTTTTTGAACTTTTTTTTAAGTATACATTATTTCTGAATATGTGTAGGGTTATATGATACAGTTTTAATGGGACTAATTCATGTATCTATTAGTGATGAAATGACACTAGCAGACAATATCCCGCAGTTACATCATTTCAGCGGGAAGATGACATAGAGTTACCTTCCATCACCATTGGAGAAACAAGTAATGCACAAACATTATCGGTTATCACGTGGTACATGAATTAGTCCCACTGAAGCTTGCCAAATAGTTATAAAAGACGGAGTTGGTTATGAAACCCCTTCCAGCTAGGTCAGAGATTTCCCTGAGATAGAAGTTCCAAATTAGTACCCCATAAAGTGCTTATATACATGCACAATTTGTGAACATAAATGGCCAATACCATCTCCATGTCTTCCATTTGGTTTTTAATCCATTAACACAAACCAATATGGTAATGTCATGACACCAAAGCAACATTCAGAGTTCAAATAGAAATATAACTCAGATTGTATTTGTGAGTACTTAGTTGTTGAAATCATAATACAGTGAAACTTGTATATAATGACCTCCTTAGGGACACAAGAAAACTGGTCTTTATAGGGTGGTGGTCTTTATATAGAGGTTGATTTGTACACATATGGTACTATTGGGAACAGCAAAAAAAAAACGGTTTTTGTGACCAGGTGGTCTTCATACACGGTGGTTGCTAAAGCAAGGTTTAATGTATGCAACAATAAAACCTTGGATAATTTATCATGTATAGCCTAACTCTCTGGGCATCGTGTGTACTTGGGACATCATGTTTTGTTTAAAAAGGCCCTATCAAGTTAAAGCAAGTGTTTTGATATTTTTGTGATTAAACAGTTGTGTTCCCATATTTTACTCCACACCCCAGGGACAGCAAAATACAGTGGAACCTGTCTTTATAGATATCTGTCATGAAAGACCACCTGTCTTTTGAGACACCATTTTGCAGTATTTAGTGAGGAAATCATTGTGAAGGAATATAAAGAGTTATCAAAAGAAATATAGTCATCACTTCAACATCAGATGTCACAATTAGGTTAGTAACACACAAATAAAATTTATCCTAATGTACGTATTTGTGTATTTGATTCCAGTTATCAAACTGAATGTAGTTATCACAATGGATTCAGTTATCATAATCTGTACAGTTATCACAATTCATGTAGTTATTACAGTGGATGATCCAATTATTACAATTCATACAGTTATCACAATGGGTGAAATCATCAAACTGAAAGTAGTTATCAAACTGAATGCAGTTATCAAACTGAAAGTAGTTATCAAATTGAATGCAGTTATCACAATGAATGCAGTTTTTACAGTGGATGATCCAATTATTACAATTGATGCAGTTATCACAATGGGTGAAGTCATCAAATCTAATTTTGCATTAGAGAATTTACTTGCCACAGTACAATGAACATTTATTGTCTATCTCTGCAATATAGATAAAACATAACTTAATCATGTTAATAGATCATACATAAATAGACCCTTTACCCACAAAAATATAGACGTCGTTATAGTAACTGATTGTTTTTTGACGTCATTTTCCAGGAATCTGTATCATTTATTCCCTCAAAGTTACAGGACCGCAGTTATCGTGAAAGGGTCTGTTAGGACAAAGGTTGACGTATCACTTGAGCCTTCTAAAAGGTGATGCTGATGTGCAGCTTCAACCACTTCAGATGAGGAAGACGAGTGACATGAACCACTTGAGGTGATACTGACATATGATTTGAACCAGTAGAGGTGATGTTGACATATGTCATGAACCACTAGAAGTATATGACTTGAACCAGTAGAGGTGATGTTGATATTTAACATTAGGTGATGCTGATATATAATTTGAGTTGCTAGAGGTACTGCTGATAGTGGACTTGAACCACTAGAGGTACTGCTGTATGGATAACCACTAGAGGGTACTTTTGATAGTGGACTGTTAGAGGTAGTGATGGTGGACTTGAACCACTAGAGGTACTGCTGATGGTGGACTTGATAGAGGTGCTGATAGTGGACTTGAACCACTAGAGGTACTGCTGATAGTGGACTTGAACCACTAGAGGTACTGCTGATGGTGGACTTGAAGCACTAGAGGTACTGCTGATGGTGGACTTGAACCACTAGAGGTACTGATGGTGGACTACTAGCTGCTGATGGTGGACTTGAACCACTAGAGGTACTGCTGATAGTGGACTTGAACCACTAGAGGTACTGCTGATAGTGGACTTGAACCACTAGAGGTACTGCTGATAGTGGACTTGAACCACTAGAGGTACTGCTGATAGTGGACTTGAACTAGAGGTACTGCTGATGGTACTTGAACCACTAGAGGTACTGCTGATAGTGGACTTGAACCACTAGAGGTACTGCTGATGGTGGACTTGAACCACTAGAGGTACTGCTGATAGTGGACTTGAACCACTAGAGGTACTGCTGATAGTGGACTTGAACCACTAGAGGTACTGCTGATAGTGGACTTGAACCACTAGAGGTACGTACTTGAACCACTAGAGGTAGTATAGACTTAAACTAGAGGTACTAGAAGAACAACTAGAAGTACTGCTGATGGTGGACTTGAACCACTAGAGGTACTGCTGATAGTGGACTTGAACCACTAGAGGTACTGCTGATGGTGGACTTGAACCACTAGAGGTACTGTAGTGGGAGGTAGAGGTACTGCTGATGGTGGACTTGAACCACTAGAGGTACTGATGGTGGACTGATAGTGGTACTGATGATTTGAACCACTAGAGGTACTGCTGATAGTGGACTCGAACCACTAGAGGTACTGCTGATAGTGGACTCGAACCACTAGAGGTACTGCTGATAGTGGACTTGAACCACTAGAGGTACTGCTGATAGTGGACTTAAACCACTAGAAGTACTTGAACCACTAGATATGCTGATAGTGGACCTGAACCACTAGAGGTACTGTTGATATCTGACCTGAACCATTAAGGTTGATGCTGATAAGGTATATGATATATGACTTGAACCACAATGGAGGGAATGTGGGGAGGTGTAGAAGTAGATTGTGTGAGGGTTTGGTGGTTTGGCTACACATTTCTACAACGGAAGTGTTATTGAATACAGATTAGGTTTTATGTAAATAATATGTGTAATTAAAGCTTATGGTTAAGAAACTACACTAACCATATGAATGGCCGAAGGATTGTTGTTTAACCAGTGGTTCATTGGTTTCTGTAGTATTGTAATCTGCAGCCTCTTCCATTCTCCCCATTAAGTTGCTTATTTCAGGTTTAAATTCTAAAACTGAAGGTGGCTCGCATTCAAAATTCATGGAGACAGAGTCACCTGAAAAATGCATTGACATAACAAAGAAAAAAGTAGATATCGTATACACTCCTAGGACCTGCATCATTTTGTATTTATTTATGATTTATCAGGAATTTACAGACATTTAAAGGTTGTTTCCCTTGGTTACATTCCATTTCCCAATATTAGGGACATCATATACATCTTTGTGTAATAAGTTTCTCACATTAGTTTGCAGATGTACTTCTGAACTACAGACACAGAATTTACAGAACAAGTTCTACACATTCCATGATGATACAGAATATTGCTAAGTACCTTTTTGTTTATTTGTCGTTTGACATTTAGTCAAGAATTTTTTAACTTACCTTATTCGACTCATTAAGCCCCCAGGGCATGTATCAGGGATAAGGGCTGGGCGCTAAATGGGACAAATTGATAGTCAAAATGGCGTAAAACAGTGAATTTTTATACAAAAGATTCTAAATAATATGTAAAATAGGGAGTGGGGTGTTTATAGGGACATGGGCGGTTAATGGGTCGAATACATTAATATGGAGTCTACACCATCTATAAGTGTGCCACATATTTTGACCTGTGCTTTAGACCGAGTTCCATTGCAGTTTACTTTTACATGCAATGCCTGTTGTGACACAGGAACTTGGTTTTAAATCTCATCTGTGACTTTCGCTTTGTATGAATGCTCTGTATCACTAGACCACTACAAGTGGTCAATAATTACTTTGTGTCAGCTGTTTCTTTAACATGTCATATCTTACATCATATTGGGTCAAAACCCTTTAGCTTCATAACTCATAATTTTGTCAATTCTTTGGGAATCTTCCTGAATCATTTCATTTATATATATCTGAACAGATTTTTGTGAGAAAAACTTTAAAAAAGAGTGTCAAAAAGCCTTACGGTCAAACAAGTCCAATGCATGTATACAATTTTTAGCAAATATAGTTAGAACATTTCTCTTTTCATTAACAAGAGAGCTCCAAGGAGCTATATGTCTCATATGCAGTGACATATGATCAATAATAATAACAATAACCTTGACCTACTTTCCAGAAATCAGGTCAGACCAGCTCTGATACCCAAAAAGGCACATCTAGGGTACATTGAAATCATTTTTGTGAAGTACAGTTCCAATCCACCCAGTAGTTTTAAATGTTTGCACCGGAAACAGTTTTCAGTGACCTTGTCCTAGTTTCCAGAAATCAGGTCAGACCAGCTCTGGTAGCCAAAAAGGCACATCTAGAGTACATGGGGATCGGTTTTGTGAAGTATAGTTCCAATCCATGAGTAGTTTAGGAGTTCTGCTCTGGAAACAGTTTTTAGCGACCATGACCTATATTCCAGAAAGTAGCTCAGACTGACCCCAGAACCCCGGAAGGCACATCTAGGGTACATGGGGATCATTTGTGCAAAATATGGTTCCAATCTATAAAGCAGTTTAGGAGTTCTGCTCTGGAAACGATTTTTCAGTGACCCTGACCTAATCTCCAGAAATTAGGTCAAACCAGTTCTGTTACCCAAAAAGGCACATCTAGGATACATAGGGATCAGTTTTGTGAAGTACAGTTCCAATCCACGAGTAGTTTAGGAGTTCTGCTCTGGAAACAATTTTTTATGACCATGACCGATATTCCAGAAAGTAGCTCAGACCGACCCCAGAACCCCGAAAGGCACATCTAAGGTACATGGGGATCATTTGCATGAAGTATTGTTCCAATCAATCCAGCAGTTTAGGAGTCCAGCTTTGGAAACAACTTTTGTTTACATGGGATCAGTTTTGTGAAGGATGGTTCCATTTCACCCAATAGTTTTGGAGTTCTGCTCTGGAAACAATTTTCTGTGACTGTATCCAGAAAGTACTGTAGCTTAGACTGACCTTAGTACCCCAAAAGGCACATCTAGGGTACAAGACGATGCCGGATGGTATTAGTGATCCCTATTTCTCACTTCTGCTTCACAAGTGAAACAAAAAATGTAACCTTAAAATGTTTATCTTATTGGTTGGGTATTGTTAAGAAAATAAAAGGCTACCATCCACACATAGCATTTATGTCCTTAAATGGTCTAAAATTCATGACGTCAGGGAAGTCACTATAAACAAAACACTAAAACTACAGTGTTAATCATAGATCTTTGAGAAAATATGTATTTTAATGAAGAATACATCATATTAGACAAACGTGTACTTCTGGAAAAATCCAGAAGTATGATCTATGTGCCATGGAAGAGTTAGCAAGATATTCATTACTTTACCTGGTGATTCAAAACACAGAGCTGCGTAAACACCTGTTGCATTCAAAGTTATTATCACTTTGCCAATCTCCTCTCCATTTAAGTAAAATTTGGTTAAAGCACGCTGAATGTTATCATTTTTTCTTGGAAACATCACATGACATCCGACTTTATCCCCAATTTTGGACACTCTTTTTTCACTTAACACCATTTCTGTAATTTGAAGTAAATGCTTATAAAATTACAATAATCTTAGAAATTGTATTAAAAAAACATAAATAACATAAACACTTTTATTTATAAATCAAGAGTTCTTATCTTGGGGCCTCCATGGCTGAGCAGTGAGAGCGTCGTGCTTTGAACTATGCAGTCTTCTGGTCAGCACAGGTACATGCCCCTTTGAACCTAAACTGATTTTGTGAGACAGTTTGCTAGTTTACTTGTAGAAAGACAGTTGTCTCTTCCATTGTAACCATTCACAAAAAATTTGGCACACCACCATATACTAAACTGATGTAGACAGTTTGCTAGAAAGTTGTTGAAACGGTTGTTTTCGGCCTAAAACACTCCTCCACCAATAAAAATTTGGCCACCACCATCTTAACTTTGTTGTTGTTGCACTATTCAAAATTCATCTTAACTTTCTGTTTTGCTGCCATAATTGAAAAATATGTCTATCAGAACACTTTTAAATCTGAGTAAACCTACCAGGCATCAATCCATCAGCCATTTTGTTCTTTGAATTCAAAACTATAAAATGGCAATTCAAATTAAGCACTAGTTCTGACATTATAAGCAAAGTTTTAAGAAAAATAAATATAAGCACTGAACTGCTGTCAGTTGGCCTTCATGGGTCCATGAATGCCAACTGGACAAAGGCAAATTCATCATGAAGAGGTAAATATACCTAAATGAAGTTCACAAATTTACCTGAATTATGATGAAATATTTACACCTGTAAATGTGCTCAAGGAGGACAAGATTTTCAGTTTTGTGATACACTTGAGTCACATGAAACAATTTTTTGTAATTATTAGATTATCTAAACTTCATGTGAATTCTGACTACATTAAGGTGGTGGTGGGTGGGGGGCTTGAACCAAGGCTGATCAGGTTTATGGTTTATGGTTTAAAGCATGATTCTCTAATCACTCAGTCATGTAGGCCCCCAGTATATTCATACTTTAGCAACGGTGAGACATTAAACTCATCAACCCCTGAAAAACAATGGACTCTTCTGTAAATCAATGACTTTGGCCAGTCCAAATATGTCTTTAGGGGTAAAAGAGTTAACAACATTTAAAATTTACCTTTTCCACACTGTATCATATTTTTGTGTGGAAAGAAAGCTGCAGAATCTGTTTTGTCCAAGTCAGATGCCAACTTACAATCTGGTTTTGAAGATATCGAACACACACCAATCCCAGGGAATGTACCTGATGTTGTATTTGTAAGCGTCACCTCAAAAAAACAAGTCTCTAAAAAAAAAAAAATAATTATGTTGACACAAAAAAATAAAATCAAACAAAAAATAACAAACAGACAAATCAATAAAAATCAATCAACAACAAATTGAAAAAAAAAAAAAAAAAAAACAAAAAAGAAAAGCAAAGACACTGGTAAAAATATACAAACAAAAATGTATGGTAATTTTTTGGACATAATATTATTTATTCTTAGGATCAAAACTTCCAGGGATGATCATGCCTGCACTTCTTACAAAGCGTGTATTACTCTTAGTCATGTGATATCTTTACTTTTATACATAAAAATACAAAAAAAGAAAACAAACCTTGAAATGACAGAGGCGCTGAGGATTGGATGGTTGAAGGACATTCGGCTTCCAAGTTTAATGTGATCGTCATATCTTCTATAGTAAAATGTTCACTCGGTAAAACCCAGGAATTCAGATCTTTCTGTAATATATCCAATAAGACTTCAGCCATTGCCTACAAGAGTGCAGCTAACTATGTGTTATCTTGAGATTAAGTGGATTAAATTGTTTGCTATTATTACTTTTGACTCTGAATTTGAATATTGTTTAAAAAGGCCACAATCAACATATGACTATACTGATCCCAACCAAAACTGTGAAGCCTTGCTCCCAGGGTAATTAACTGCATACAACGTAAATTCGGCAGAGGGTTTAATGTTATTTATAAAATGTATTTATTTTTTTTTTACTACAATACATAGACACAGAGAAGGAAATTGTTTAACATTATAAGTATATATCACTATATCACCATATTGATCCCACCAAGACCCTAAACCCCTGCTCCATGGATAACTATTTCTATGAATTCAGTAGAGATCTTCACGCTCTTTCTAAAGTTATATGAAGTTTTCTTTACAATTTAGAAATTGAAGACCAATTACAGATCACTATATGGCTATATTGGAACTATCCCAGACCCTGAACCCCTGCTCCCAGGGTAATAAAAATTAATAGTTTTTTAGAGGGCTTATACACTTTCTAAAAATGTATTCTCTTTTTCTTTACAATGCATAGAAATAGAGAAGAGAATTTTTCAAGACAATGTACATTATTACTCTCTCTTATGTTTATGATCTTTAATAAGAATTTGAAAGGTTGGACTATTTTTGGCAGTTTTGGTCCCGCCCAAAGGACCCAGGGTGTCAGAGGATAATGAAATTCATATGTGTTCCAATTTCTCTAAAAAACTTCTTACAAGTGCTGAAAGCACAACTGGCCAGTCTATTTTTTGCATTAATGATTTTTTTTTCTTGTGGTATATGTTTTGTAGTGACAATTATTGCACAAAAGCTTCAAAAAGTTGACACTGAATCTCCACCATTTTAGAACATTGTGAGAAGCATGGAGGGGGTGGCATTGTGGTTATCTTGACGGAACTTGGTTGAATTATGATGATTGTAATTATCATGACAAAAGGATCTTGGCTATCTCGCAAACACAATTCTTTCAAGTTTCACCATGATCCCACAAAGTGGCTCCTGCTTTCTTTTTTAAATCCCAATCATGGCACACTTGCTCAAATCATTCTTATGAATCATAGGCGATCTTAACAGAACATGACGAAACACGAAAGGTCTAAACAGAACCTTACAAAGTCTGATGGGATATTATGGTGATCATAAAGACCTTGAAGGTATGTGATGAAAGTCATGGCAGATTTCGATTAGTCTATCATGTTAGTTAACAAAATGGTACAGATCGTAACAAAATGTACTGAGCACATAGCGTAGAGAAGAAAAACATCATACATAAAATCATGGAGCTAAGTGATGAGAACAGTATATACATACAATATCAAAGTGGATAAGTTCACGTTCTTTCCAAACAACTTCTAAATTGGTTTCTTTCCTATGCTCAAATAATAATGTCGGATACAGGTTAGAATTTTCTTCCATGCTGTAAATGGCTCGGCCCAATACTCGTTTGTCTAAGACATCTCCGAGAAGGAAGTAAACAATTGCTGAACCTTTGATCAAATCTTTAAGGAAGACTGTAATAGTGTCACCTGTGGTTTAAATAAAACAATACATTTATATTTTAAAGGTGCTTTTTTCACAGATTATTGTGTGTAAGGTTTCACAGACTTTTGTGTGTAGGTTTTTACATATTGTTGTGTGTAAGGCTTTCACAGATTGTTGTGTGTAGAGCTTTCACAGATTGTTGGTGTATGTGGGGCTTTCACAGATTGTTGTGTGTAAAGCTTTCACAGATTACTGTGTGTAGGTTTTTGCATACTGTTGTGTGCAATGCTTTCACAGACTGTTGTGTATAGGTTTTCACAGATTGTTGTATACGGGGGCTTTTTCACAGATTGGTTTGTGTATAGGGCTTTTTACAGATTGTTTTGTGTAGAGCTTTCACAGGTTGTTGTGTGAAGGGCTTTCAAAGAATGTTGTATGTAGGCCTTTCACAGATTGTTGTGTATGTAAGGCTTTCTCTGATTGTTGTGTGTAGGTTTTCACAGATTGTTGTGCGTAGAACTTTCAGATTGTTGTGTGTAGGTTATCACAGATTGATGTGTGTAGAACTTTCAGATTGTTGTGTGTAGGTTTTCACAGATTGTTGTGTGTAGAACTTTCAGATTGTTGTGTGTAGGTTTTCACAGATTGTTGTGTGTAGAACTTTCAGATTGTTGTGTGTAGAGCTTCACAGATTGTTGTGTGTAGAACTTTCAGATTGTTGTGTGTAGAGCTTCACAGATTGTTGTGTGTAGAACTTTCAGATTGTTGTGTGTAGAGCTTCACAGATTGTTGTATGTGGGGCATTCACAGATTGTTTTGTGTAAGGCTTTCTCAGAATGTTGTGTGTTCGAGGATCAAAATTTCATTTTCATGTAACCATAATGATATTGACTCAAAACAAAAAGCCCACTTTGATAATTAACCATTTTCTGCATGTGTTTTATATAGTTAAGGAACTTACAAGGTGTCTCAGGACATATAGCTTTTGAAATCTTTTTTAAAACAAATCATTGTTCAATAAATAATCAGTAAATAAAAGCAAATTATGATAGAAAAATCTATAAATATAGTTTAGTGAAAGAGCATCTTCAATGTAAAAATGGAGTTATCAAAGAGTACAACATAGACTAATCAGCGATTGTATGTTCATCTCACACCAATCCTGACCACAATCAAATTTCTTAATTGAACGTCAACACTATGGAGACAGTATAAGCTTGATCCCCCCCTAAAATTTCATTGCTTATATACCAATACACATATATTTCATACTAAAAATTTATATTTTATAGTGAACAGCACATTAGGGATTATATAAAAAAGTAACACATACAATATTTGAGAAATATTTCAAATTTTGCCTAAAGTGTTTTGTGATCCTGTGCCCCAAGACTTGTTGTACCTGTATTTATGGTCCGTGTCTTTATATGTCCCGACAAACATTTGATATACGATTTTTTAGGCAAGAAATAGCATGTGTCAAACTCGTCCACAGTCACATTATACGGTAAAAGACCTATATACAATCCACCTGAAAAATAGAAATTCATTAATATCTGATTTGCTGACAAATTATGAAGATCAAAATGCAAAATGAGAAATATTTGTTAAAGATTGTACGGAAGTAAGAATTTTTAAACTTTAATTTCATAAAGATATATGATAATGTGATGTGTTTAACATAATTATATCATCATAGATGATAATCCTCTAAAAACATGCTGTACCTCTTTTTAATCCCCTCCCCTCTCGCTTCTTAACTTAGGATGTAATTTACAGAAAAAATGCAATAAATAATTGTCGAATTTTTAGGTAATTGAAATATTTAATGATAAAAAAATTATACAAAGAAATTGGTGAAATCCTGTGCATACGCACAGTTATTATCAATTTTAAAAAATTAATCAATGATAGTTATGAATTATTATTAATTCTGTAAATATGTCATTTTTCAAAAATTTTAAGTACTTACGGAAGTTGTCTGCAGTGATCTGAAAGTAATCATTTGGTTTGAACACATCTCGGATGCATTTTACATGCCGTAATTCCTCATCAGAATCTGCAGGTACCACAATTTTTGCTCCATTGTCATTTTCAAAATTTGGAAATTGTATTTTATAGGAATATTTAAAGTCAGATATTAATTCTTTTTGTATATGGCACATATTTTCTGTCTCGATATGTATCACAGGTGGAGGGGCAGGATGTTTAACTCGAATTTTATCACCTGAAAAAGTAAATAAGTAAGTTTGATTCAAGGCGTCTTCAGTACTCTTCACTAAGTTTGTCTTTCAGACACAGTGTGTTTCCAAATAATTAAAACTTTTACAACGTAACTGAATCAAAATTAAATTCAGTTTAAGAGCCCTGTATCCCCTACAGTTATCCAATCCACCTATTAAGTGATGTTTTCAGATATAACAATTTTCTCTTACAAATATATCCTCTGCATTTTATAAATTAGGTCAAACTCCCGTAATCAGCGGGTGTACTTCTACCGGGCGATCTTGGACGTTATCGTGAGTAGTGAACAATAAATTTTAGTTTAAGGACACTATCGTATTGAAAGGGTTAATATTTCTGAGAATTTGTTGACATTTCATTTTTTCACTATTAACCGATTTTCAAAACTCCGTGACAACGTATAAACCTCGAAACAAATCACTTCCCTGACTTTTCAAGGAAGATGGCAACATTGCATTGTAAAAAGATGTCTTAGAAATTAGAGTTGGTAAGCAATACAGTAATTAGATTATCACTGTCTTAATAAATCAACTTTGATATATAAGCTCGATATTTAATCCACATTGATTAAGGGTCACACAAGAGGACCACCACTTACCTGTAGATATTAGAAAAATTGTGGGATAGTAACCACCAAGAGGTAAAATGTCACCAAGAACATGCAGTATTTTCCCGTTTTTTGTCACATAAATATAAACCGCTTGTTCGTCTTTTTGCCTGGTTGGAATCTTTTTTTCTTCAAATATGATGCCACATCCCATTTTGTCTCCTACGCCACATTTCCATTCACTCTTTGACACAATAGCCGCTGTCAAAAAAGTAAAAAAAAAAGTAGACATCCAGTATATTTTTTTAACACCAGGGTCCAAAGTCAACAAATTTACTAAATACTCAAAATAAATCAATAACATGTACCTACATTCTTAAGTGCTCATACTAAATACTCAGAATAAATCAATACATTACCTACATTCTTAAGTGCTCATACTAAATACTCAAATCATTACACTACCTACATTCTTAAGTGCATTAATATTCTTAACACAGTTATTGATAAAAGTAGGGTATAGCATAAACCTTTTTGTTTTGAACGTTTCTATCATTACAATACTAAATCAAAATGTTCATTACATTAATGTTACCATAACACTGTTAAACAAAAACGTAAAAAACCGCTGGTTCCCTAGTCTGTTTCACTCTGAAGAGTGGTGAAACTTCATTTCAGACAGGGGAATTACCAATACCATGTCAGATTTTGTAAAACTTTCAAAGAGTAACACTTAAAGTTCAGGAAGTTTACGCCAAGTTTTTGAAACTTATATCCAAATTATGTCTGAATACATATCATCAATCTGTAGCAAATTTCTGCAAGTAAAAATGTAAATAATATAACAATCACCATTGTTCATATTTCGACGTATAGCCCCATCATCGGCATGGTAACCGTAAGACTGACAGAGCTGGTTATTTCCCCATCCACATGCAGCATACCTCTCAAATTTGGCGCTGGTCAAACCCAATCCAGTACCATCTATAGCCCCATTGAGAATCTCTATTTCAAAGTAACTATTTTCTACAATAGATAATGGTGTATAAAATAAGTGATAATTCTTGCTCTTACTTGTATAATGTAGAATAAGAAAATTTCGTTATGGTTTTATTTTCATTGATTTCATTTTTTTTAATTTTCATTAATTTCATTTTGTTTTCATTTATTAACAAAATTAAACCAAAACGAAATTTTACATAAACGAGGTATAACTGTAATAGCGGGCTGTCAATAAAGTCTCCTAAACCAATGTCAATGAATTTATTTTATAAATCTAAAACGACAAAATTTTAACCCCATAAAATTTTCAGATTCTACAGTATTTTCAGCAAAATTGGGAGAATTCACATTTTGGGACTTATGTTCAAAGGAGAAATTAACGTAGCCTTTTTAAAATCAGCAGTAAAATTCAATATCAACGAAGTTTGATAATATATGTAAAAATTAAAGACTATTAAAAAGATTATCAGTGTTGCAAATTTAAAAGATAATGTAGTAATCATTTACATAGTGTTACTTTGAATTATGGATTTATGACAGAATTCCTGAGAGAGAGAGAGAGAGAGAGAGAGAGAGAGAGAGAGAGAGAGAGAGAGAGAGAGAGGTTACTTTTATCCAATGGTCGTGGTGCCTGAGCGTTGTATGCAGGTCGTCCAACAGTCAAGGATTTCAGGGTGAATGTCTTTTCCTCATTGTCTGCTGTGATTGATGGCACCTCAATCCAATTTTCAAGTGAGGTCTGTGATAAAAAAAATGTTCAATAGTTGTAGTTGAGTCAGTAGATGGGGTCATTGTAAATGTAGTACAGTGGAACCTGTCTTTAGAGGAGACCACCTCATCTGCCACTGAAATGTGGTCTTATGGGAGAGGTGGTCTCTCTAAAGAAGGTTTTATGTTTTAAGGGTTATCTAACTAATAGGTTCGCAGAATATTTGGTCTCACAAGACAGTTACATGGTCTCTCGTGAGAGGTCTCTCAAGACATTAGTTAAACAGTGCCATGTCATGTTAAGTGCTGCTGAAGGCTCGATGATCAACAGATTTTGTTTGCATTCACAATCTTTGTAAATATTAACTTAAAAATCGTGCATACCAAATTTGAAAGAAATCTGATCATTGGTTCAGGAGAAGAAAATTTTCAAAGTTGTATCAAATTTTGGATCAAATATTTTGGACCCCTATGGGTACTAGCACCTTTTTGTAAGCAAATACTATGTGACTTCACATGGGGAAAGTTCCTGACATGGTTTCTTGAATTTGAACCATTGATTCTCCAAAAGTCAAAAAAGTCTAATAAGTTATAAAAAAACTGTCTGTGACCTTGACATTGATACTTTCATGCATTGACTCTTATTTTAAACAACTTTCTAAAATATCTTTGTATACAAAATGTTTATCGGCTTATTAACTCAAAACCATACCAGATGTCATTGAGGCACCCACTAAAATATTGTTTATGAACAGATTTCAATTTCATTTGTAAACTTTGTAAATATTGACTTAACAGTAATGTATACCAAATTTGAAAGGAAACTGAGCATTGGTTCATGAGAAGAAGATATTTTAAAGATGCACCAAGTTTTGACCCCTTTTGGAACTCTATGGGTACTAGCCCCTTTTTGTTTGCAAACTCGAAGCCCCTTTCTAGGAGCAGGCTCGCTGCCAAACTTGCTTGAAATCTGTCCAGTAGTTCTTGAGAATCAGCGAGCGACTACACCTGATGGGCGACGACAGATAAATGGACAGTGGACCATAGCCATAGTTCACTTCACTCTTAAAATCTATGTTTGCATGACACAAATGTTTTCCTTTTATACAAAACATATTTACCGAGTCAAATTTGAAGTCTGGATTACTGGACTTAGGCCAGTCCACCATCAGCTTTGCTGGACCAGTCTTTACACCTATTGTTGCATATATGTTATCCTTTTCAGTATGTGCCCAGCTTCTGTAAACCAGTTTCCCATTTTTGAAATAATTTATCAAGCACTTATCAGGATAAAACTGCTCAATATAGCACACAACTTCATCACCTGTAGAATATAATGATACATAATGACTTTACCTGGGTAGACGATGTTAACATCAAATAAATGTAAAATATTCATACTGTAGATCTACTCTGTATTTTCTGTCTTACATTTTAAATGTATAATACTGTCCAAATGAAAATATTTTGTGCGGAGTACAGTACCTGTAACATGTAACAATGTCATAGAATCTTACATGTAACAATGTTACAGAATGTTACATGTTACAATGTCATAGAATGTTATATGTAACAATGTCATAGAATCTTACATGTAACAATTACAATGTTACATACAAATCTGACAATGTACAACAATGTCATAATTGAATCTTAGAATCTTACATGTAACAATGTTACAGAATGTTACATGTTACAATGTCATAGAATGTTATATGTAACAATGTCATAGAATCTTATATGTAACAATGTCATAGAATCTTACATGTAACAATGTTATAGAATGATATGTGTAACAATGTCATATAATCTTATATGTAACAATGTCATAGAATGATATATGTAACAATGTCATATAATCTTATATGTAACAATGTCATGGAATCTAACATGTAACAATGTCATTGAATCTTACATGTAACAATGTTACAGAATGTTACATGTAACAATGTCATAGAATCTTATATGTAACAATGTCACAGAATCTTACATGTAACAATGTCATAGAATGAAATATGTAACAATGTCATAGAATCTTATATGTGACGATGTCATAGAATGTTATATGTACCAATGTCATAAAATGTTATATGCAACATTGTATAGAATCCTACATGTAAAAATGTCATAGAATGTTTCATGTAACAATGTTATAGAATCTTACACGCAATAATGTCATAGAATCTTACCTGTAATAATTTCATAGAATGTTATATGTAACAATGTCATATAATCTTACATGCAACAATGTCATATAATCCTACATGTAACAATGTCATAGAATCTTATATGTTATAATGTCATAGAGTCTTACATGTAACAAATGTCACGGAATCTTACATGTAACAATGTCATAGAATCTTATATGTTATAATGTCATATAATCTTATTGATATGACACTTACTTAAAGTCTTTTATATATAAATTTCTTACCTGGTCCATACTTATGGAATGTGTGTTCTCCTTTCCCCTTGCTGAAGACCCCTCCTGTATCACTTATATACCGACTGGACTTCTGACGGTCCCACACAGGCATACCGTTTAAGCAACCGATGTTAACCCCAAACATAATGAAAGAACCTACAATATAAAACAGTAATTTTACAACAGGCACGTACAGTCTAAAGCATCATTTTGACAAAGCTCCTTGCGTTACTGTTTTTTTAATGTTTTTTTGTGTTTATTTAGACATAACATAGTCACTAAACTCATTACATACAAGATTACATCACTTATAATACGGTTACCAATAAATTAATTGTATTCGAATCTACCATCATTTTACCATATTTAAAATGCCGAAGTTACATCAACACTTTAAAAATAACTTGCAGTCTTCCTTGAAACATCTTTAAGACTTCAGGACAACACAAATAATTGCAACAGTCATTCCCCTTAATGTGTATGTTAGGAAGCTTGTAAATACAAAACAATTACACATATGATGATACGTCCGTATATTTCTAAACAAAACCTATGGCACCCACCCTAATGTGCATATACCTCACCAGTGCTCTATTCATGTCTAGATTTATTTTACAGCAAAGCAACTAGACGCATTTAGAGATGCACTATCCGTATCAATGCGTGCTTGTTTCAAATACATTTATTTTAAGCCTACAGCAAAGCAACAATACGCATTAGTTAGAGATGGACTTTTTTTTTTCAAAATGTGTATGGTCAAGTAGATTTATTTTAAAGCAAGGCAACGAGAGGTATATAGAGATTGGCTATCCCTATCAACACGTGCTTGTTCTAAAATATATTCAGACTTACCTGACAAGCGATTTGTCTGTCAATGACCCATTCTAACATGTTTAATAATTCTGCGACAATCCTTCACAACGAATCAATTTTAAATTTTTATTTTAAAGGGGCTATTTCACAAAATTCTATTCATTAACTTTTTTATAATAATATATGTCTATTTACTTCAAATTATCATTCATAGGAGTAAAAACAGATACACAGTCAACGACGCATTTTGATTTATATATATATATATATATATATATATATATATATATACATATATATATATATATATATATATATATATATATATATATATATATATATATATATATATATATATATATATATATATATATATATATATATAAACCATTTCAATCACAGCAGAACAAGTAACGCTGGACTCATCGCGAAAAGAATAAGTAAAATTCATTATTTTAATCAGTTACCTGTATTGAGAACGTCCACTTTCATTCTGAACCACCGGCACTTCTCCGACATCGGCTGTCCGACACACTGGACCAGACTGTTGAGTAACGTTACCTGAACATCCAAACCGGCGTCAGGCCAAACATTGATTTTCTTTCCATCTTGCGACAGTCCGAAATTTGGCCAGTACACAAATTCGCGTACGGTTTTGTTGTCTTTTGACATGATTTACTGAAAGTACAAGAAAGGTCTCGTCATTCTAGCATGTACAACTCAGAATGTGACTTTACACACACACACACACACACACACACACACACACACACACACACACACACGCACGCACACACACACACACACACACACACACACACACACACACACACACACACACACACACACACACACACCTACACATGTCACAGTAGGCCATAAGTGCCGAGCATAGGCCAAAATTCGAAGCCATTCACTGGCATTTGGTGACGTCTCCATTTGAGTGAAAGATTCTTGAGTGGTACATTAAATGATAATAATAATAATAATAATAATAATAATAATTATAATAATAAAAACAGGTAAAAATACATTTTGTGATAAGCAATCGAATTTAGACTTCTTATCTGACTTTCTCAGATATTTATTCATTTATCCAGTTTATTTGTTCATTGATATCATTAATTTTGGAACATAGTTATTATCACAATACAAGAAGACGCTACATTCGAACTCTAATTATTTACCATTTTGAATCCTGAATCCTGTAATATAATTGGAGCAGAACCCGTAACCCACATTTGTGTACATGTCAACAAGGGACCGTGGATACAGCTGGTGGCCACGAAGTCTCCTTCATGGTTTAAAACGTGATGCTATGATCACTCGATCACCGAGGCCCCGACAAATGGTGGGACAATGAATGTGTGCATCTGAACAAGATGTTGCAAATTCATTCAGCATCTCATATAACTCCAGTGTTAGACAGATGTGTTCTTCATGGTCACACCAAAACTCTTCCGTATTGTAAACTATTTCAGGAGTCAGTTTGACTTGGAACCTGCTTCATCAACAGGTAAGATGCCACTCCTTTGGGGTTATGATGAATCACCCTTGTATAAATTAGGAATGATTCTCTCTAAGGGATAAAAGAATGAAAGGAAGAACACAAATCATGTATCAGGTCCTAGATGATACAAAAATAAAACATATCCCAATGAGCTGCTTTCCTTTCACATGACAAGACGAAAGCTGACCTGATTAACATTATCTTGCTGCAGAGACTCTGCAGTACATCAATGCATTACACAAACTGGTCAACACCTCGTCTTCAGGAAGAACAGAGGTTAACATTATCTTGCTACAGAGACTCTGCAGTACATCAATGCATTACACAAACTGGTCAATATCTCGTCTTCAGGAAGCAACAGAGGTTAACATTATCTTGCTACAGAGACTCTGCAGTACATCAATGCATTACACAAACTGGTCAACACCTCGCCTTCAGGAAGCAACAAAAATTTTCTTTACCAGGACAGCGATCGTGAAGAAGTAGACACATTGTGACCTACCAGGCTGTCTTAGCATCACAGCGAAACCCATCGACTGCACAGATGTTTTACTACTCCCCAGACACAGATGTTCTAGTGTTAGGAATAGCTATTTATGACCCCATGGCGAAGAACACATCCATTACTATGGTTTCTAACGTTATGGAGATAGACCCGATATGAAGGGCATTAGGACAGAAGGAGCAAAGTTTTTGTCAGCCTTCCATATGTTCACCGGCCCTAAGGTTCTCTAGTATAGGCAAAGCAACATGCATGTCTACATGAAGGCAGATGAATTTGTAATCAACCCTCTTCAGATACTTTCAACAGAGGCAGAAGTGACAGAAACTATGTTGGCTACTGGCTAGCTTTGTCTGTGCACCCTAGTCAACCAAAGGCAAATACATCAAGACCATCTCCGTGTGTCTTTATCATTCTTACACGCACTGCGGTCCTTGCAGTGATCGGTGTATGATAAGGTATTTGTTCTGCAAGAATATCTGACAAAAGAACACTCATTTTCCATTATGAAGGCCTTTGGGGCTGGAAAGGCAATCTGTTATGGTTGGTTTTAGCTGGCAATCAGACTCCTTGTTACAGCCATTCTGCAGAGGATCAGTATGAGATTCATGCAGAGCAATGATGGTCTGTCTCTACACTCTGGCTTGTATATGGCCTCGAAGGACGTATTGTCTCGGTGATCCGAGGGTAGCAGGTTGCTTGTCACTTTCTTGCAATATTCTTGTCTTGCCTTTGGGAAATAGGCTGCACAGACAAAGCTAGTCAGAGTGGGCTTCATATTTCCTTTAACTTCTGCATCTGCAGAGAGATGAATACATCTTTATCTGCCTTCATATAGACTTGCAGCCAGGCTGCTTTGCCTATACCAAAGAGCCTTGTACTATTGTCGGCGCTAGTGTCTGGGAAAAGGAAAACCACCCGTGCAACCGATGAGTTTCGCTCTGATGCCAGTACATCCTGGTTAATCAGTTTGTCTGCTTCTTCATGACTGGTGTTCTGGAAAATCAATTCTATGTTGCTCCTGGTATGCCCTGAAGAAAAGGTGTTAATTGACCAATTTGTGTGATGGACTGTTGTACTATAGAGTCTTTGCAGCAAGATAGTTGGTAAGGTCAGCCATCATCTTGTAATGTGAAAAGAACCTAGCTCACTGAGATATGTTTTGTGTTTGAGTAATCACGAACCTAATTGAAGTAACCACCCTGAAACCTAGGAAGGGCTGCAAGCAGATAACATTGCAACTACGAGAATGCCATTCCCCCTTGTAACCATTGTAATAATGGGACCAGAACCTGTAACCCAGCTCTATGTACATGTCAGCAAGGGAATGGGGCTTCAACTGGTGGTCACGGAGTCCCACTTCATAGCTTAAAGCGCGATGCACTAACCACTCAGTCACAGAGATCCCCGACAACATTTGAGATTATGTTGAGACCAAAGCTTGTAACCCAGTTCTGTACACCGTAAAATGTCCTCTGATACAGATACCCTAGTTAAGTGATCAATTACAAGATAAATTTTTAAAAAGTCAATTTTCCCTTCCGGACATCTGGTCCTATCCCGTTTGGGATTCATTTCTCTTCATGTTGAGCCCATTGCACTTTTAATTCTGTTCTAATGGACTTGAGCTTCTATTATTAATTTGTACTTCTTCATTTTTACTTATAATTACGTAATACGTTCATAATGCTGTGAAAAGGTGCTATCTACAGAAGTTCATGAAATTTCATTCCAATATAATCATCACTTGTTGCATTTTTTTTTAGAACTACATCCACAGTAAAAAATGAGTTATCGAGTTTCAGACGCTATATATGAAACTGTTCTATATACAAGTTATAGAAACATATGGAGAAATAATCCGGCTGATTACAGACGTTTTAATTGCACGTACTTTGTACTTAGATATCGCTTTAAGTTACTGTAATTATTGTCACCTCATCAAGTGATTCGTGAAAACACGAACAAACGTGAAAATATTAATTATAAAACACCTTACCACCCGACAATATGAAATAGCACCTTTGAAAAAAAATGAAAACAAATTTATCCAGGATATAGATTTTTCCAATTCGTTATGCAGCGTATGTGTACATTTATGAAGGCTGAATGAATGAATAAATGAATGAAAGGAAATACTTGGTCAATTTCCTGACAAAGAGATGGTGGCATGAAGTTGACATCTATGGATGGAACCTTCTGTTGCCAAAACACGGGACTCGGGTTCCACTATCCTTATCCTGTAAAATTTCCAGTTGGAAGCAACATAATACAATATTGTGTCTTACTATCATTTGAATATTTCGTTTCTTCTTTTTTAGGGGAATCCCCCACCTGTTACCCGTCATAAGAAGTATAAATATTTGAAATGAATGATAATGAGGAAATTTCGGAAATAAATCTTGAATGAATCACATCTCGTAATAACACCAAAAATCTTTATCATTGTGTAACGGTAAATACTATATAAACAAAAACACTACAGTTATCTCCCTTCATTTTAATAGTTGTTAACTTTACCTACCCAATATTTCGTTACGAGGATTACTGTTATCATGTTTGTTCTTGGTCCTCTCGTACTTTCGTTTTGTCACTCACTGTCAATATCTCCGCTGTCCTTGAATCAAATTGATCATCCATTTTCCTATCTTTGGATCGATTCCATTCTGAACGTATATATATTACTAAACTTACATTACCGAAATAGTATCCGTTGTGGCAACACTAACTCAACCGTGACATTATGCAGATTACGAGGACAATAAGTTTAAGCTGGCGATTGACATCGTGTTTATTTGTTAAACATTGATTCGAGTACAGACATTTAAAAATGAATGTGTTCCACTAACACTCTAACATCTCTATATCGGTATACAGATATGTTCAAATGCAACCTCAACACCAAATATTTACGAATGTAGGCCAATATCGTGATATCCTAAATTTCATTGCGTTTGTTTACCTTTTTGTTGAGAGTCGATATAGAAATTATCTGTGTAGATACGACTTTAAATGTCCATTTAGACATAGAAATACCCTAGGATAATCGTCATTAACTTACCTATCAGGATACATGCCCTAAAATGTACTGGTTTACAACATTCGTGTTGAAAGGTGACCGTTTTGGTAACTATTTGGTGATCGTTCTAGCTTGCCTGATTACATCTCTTATACTCCTGCAATCGCTATTGCACATGATGAATTTTTGCATCAAGTATGGACTTTCATTAGCCTCTCAAAGTATTGCCCGGTGATTGATTGAACACATTATAGTTGTCGGTTTTTTGATATTTTGTTTTCATTACCACCCAGTAAATCTACAAGTTATATATATACACAGTCGATTCCACTTATTTGCATACCTGATAATTGCACAAGAATTCAAAACACAAAACCATTTCCTATCTCTTACATGTTATATATTCCTTTTAATTGCACAAGTTAAACCAAGGACTCCTGTTGATTGCATAAAATATTCCCCAGAATGGGTAAAAACGTACTGATTACGATAAAAAGTTATGTGTATACTATTTTCATGAGAATATGAACATACCAAACTAAGTTTTATGAAAATTTGGCTTTTATGATTATTTTACCCTAATGTTAACGAGATTCCATTACTAGTGTACCTAGGATACTTATAATAGTATTATACACATAATTGGAAGGACTAACTGAATATAAATCATCATTGTTCACTAAAATAATCTATTCCTGTTTATTGCATATTCCTACTAACTGAATAATTTTCTCCGACATTTTGGCTATGCCATTAACTGGAATCCACTGTATATATATATATATATATATATATATATATATATATATATATATATATATATATATATATATATATATATATATATATATATATATATATATATATATATATATATATATATATATATATATATATATATATACATACATAAAGGTAGTCAATATCATATATTGACAGCGAAGCGGTAAAATATCACTGATTTAAAAATCTTAAATTTTATCAATCATTAGTATTATTCTTTTATAAAATCCTGCAAGTTTAGAATTGTAAATAACGGGCAATAATTTGATTTTGTGTTGTATTTTGAAAATGAACAGCTACAGTTATCGACAGCATATAATTAGAATCAAACTAAAATGTTTAATTAACAAACAGTAATACCAATACACTTAACTATTATATCCAATGAATATTTGTATAATGTATTTTCTCAGTGGACAGACAGTAGATTGCTTAATTCCAAATTTCAAAACTGGGGACAGCAGTAGCACTGAACATATACGAACAATTTCTATCATTAGCTGTAAAATATTCCAACGCATCGTGTTGGAACAGATAGTTAAATTTTCTGCGTGATAACAATCTTTTGAACAAACTGCTATCGAGTTTCCTGATAAATCACTCAACTGTGTATCAACTTATTGAAAAATGTCATGATATTTTTAAATCACTTGAACAAACAAATGATTTCAGTGTTTTGTGAATTTCTGACCACGTTTTCAATTTCTCTTTGTCGCGATTTATTAATTAATTAATTAATTAGGAGAAACGCAGTCATGACGTTTGTCGTTTATTAGCAAAATTTCCGTCTGTGTTTGTATGAAGTAAAACATCCTAGTATGAATCATGTGCGCTTGATTCTGTAGCGTCTTTCACTTCTGACTGACTAGGATTTATCACATTTAAATAAACATTGATGTTATTGTTTGCAAGTGCGTTATGATAAATTCATTTAAGAACAACTTCGATTTAACTCATTTCTGGTATTGGATAATTTGCATATAAACGACAAACGTGGTGATTTCGGTTCCCCAATCGTAAATTGTATCTTCTAAATAATAATATTCCTTTAGTCAATGCATCAGTGATATTTCAATTTCCGCGTTGATTCGATATGTCATGTTCTGCTCAATATCCGATCATTTGATATAAAAAGACAATTAGTGACAAGATATAGTAACAAAATTTTGCTGAATTGTATAATACAGTTAACATTTCTAAATACCATGTTTCTATGGTGGCTAATTCGGGACATCGTAAGATCGCTTCGTTTAATAAAACGCGATATTTCGATATTACGATATCACAAGTTGGTGAAGTTGTGTATTTATATACCCTCGGAATGTAAACTGTACATCATTTTTCCAAAATATATAATAAAAAGAAAATATGTATGTAAAGGGAAAATGTACATGTATACTTTGCTATTATTTGGAACTTACAGGGTATGACGACACGACATACATTGAACTACACTTGTGCTTTCTATTTACAATGTTTAACTACACGTATATTACCATCATATCATGCCAGTATAACGTAAACATATTATCTACATTGGTATCTCTTTCAAAGTCTTTTGAGAAATAAATGTCGAAATTTCAAAGAGTGCAAAAAATAGGATAAATGCGCTTTATTATTAAGACCCTACTTTAAATGTTTCGATTCGTTATCTTAAATACACCTTACATCATATACAACGTCTTTGTTCCATTGATCATATATGTTTGGTGTTTGAGATGGTAAGTAGCTGCGGTCCCTATAACCATTATTTATGATATTCTATGTTCCTCTTAAGTCACGAAGGTTTTTTGTGTTCTTGCTAACATCTGTTTTAAAATATTTTTCCGAAACAAAAGAACCATAAGCTTTTTTCACACTATGACAAAGATCTGGAGTGAGTCGATTGGCATAACTATATTTCGGTCACAATCGGTGGAAGAAATTTTCTTATATCTGTTTTGATCTAATCTTATTATCACTAGCATTCCCAGGATATCGTTGAAGGGACATTAGCTGTTTCTTTTTACAAAAAATCTCTTTCCCTTTTTACCACTTAAATGGAAATCCAGTTTGGCAATCACTCACTTGAAATTGTAATTCAATTTTACTATTTGTATATGCGTACCAACCGGGCCTGACATTATTTTTACAAAATATATAGGAATATAATTTTTATTCTTGTATATAGCAATTACTTGTTATTGTACATCAAATACAAGAAGTAAAAGTAGACAAATCGAAATCCATTTGGTAAATACAGCCAATTCCCCTTTAAGGTATAGCAAAGGAATATGAACTGCTTAAGGATTATACAACCCAAAAATAACTGACAGATTACTAGTTTTATGTATCAATAGTGTATCAAAATATTTCCCTCAGCATAAAATTTAGAAAATTTAGTAAATATGTTTTTACTACAGATATGATATCTAATGTATGAATTTATATTCGTAATCTTTTATTTTAAATCTTTTTAAAATATGTGTATCTTTTGTTTTCATTTTCTTATCATTTTTACCACACAACGCTATTATTTGTACCACGGCTTTTGATTTTACTGCTACAACTTTGTGGCAGGAAAATGCCGGGTACCGTGCTCATGCATGACAGAAAACTTACACTACTAAGTACTACTGGTTATATGATAGTGCAGATTCAAATCAAAACAGAACTCAGGAAGTTGGTGAAAAAAAAATAATTTTAATAAATAGATTTGTAAATAGTTCATAACAAAATAAAGCAAACTTCTCTTTAATTTGAGTGTAGATTTTAAGTAACACTTAACAGCTGATATGAAGAAAGTACACCCAAACACATCTCTTGTTATTTCCAAACTTTTAGCATAAAAATTAATTTAAGATATCAAAATCTGAAGAAAAGTACGCACAACATGTTTTCAATGGCCCAAACAACACAAAACTCGTCAGATTAGTTAAGTTTTACAACAAATACATCGAACATAGATAACGATGTGTAGATAAAAATACATGGTGAGTTTAATAGGAAACATAAAATCGACCATGAATTTATATAATCACACACAAAATACGTTAGATTTTTACAGTATCAGCACGAGAAATAATCGGGACTAAGGAGACAATCATTAGGCCCTGTATGACACCACTTTCCCTATAGAAAGTATATTTTAAATTGGAGCTCAGCTGATTGTCTAAAGTCTAATTGACAGAAAAGCTCGTCTTGGGCATTATAACTTTGGTATTATGTTTATGATATTTTGAATGAATAGCACAATGTCATTATGATAAATATTGCTAAGATAATATAAATGATGCAAATGAATGCGATGTACATAAAAATGTTTTCTTGTTTTCGATTTCGTATAATTCAAACAAATTCAATGGACTATGGCAACTCCAAAACGGTCCATGGGTCTTCAGCAATCGTGTAGAATAATGCCCTCACAAAATATCTCAGTTACAGCACCTCTTTCACTTTAGAAAGAAGATTGTTATGAATGTTAATGTTCCTGAAAAGTTGCTGGGAGTTTTTAGGACTTCGACATAAGAATCTGTTGAAACTCTGTAAATAAAGACATAAAACATGTTAATATAGCCTTTACTTGCATGTCACAATTACAGAAGATAAGACATTATAACATAAAGAGCTAGAAAAGTAAAATGTCAGTAATTTATATGGTATGGAACAAGTTAATATTAGAGCCCGGTTCTATTGTTTCGGGGGTCCCACTGTATATGCGGCAATTATTTAGTTTTGGAAATCCGCCTGCATTGCGTCATATTTGGAAGTCTATAATTATCGGGCAAATCGTACTCCTCAATATGATATGACACACGGCCAGTTAATGTCAATATTTTATATGACATGTCACAGAAAATGCTGTTGTCATTACTATATACAGATACGATACACCGCAAGTTAGTGTGACAGGAAGTAGACTCGGTGAAATACAAACTTTTTATTTACTCTCAAATTCGTTTTTACTGATGTAGAATTATACCTGTTTATGTCAAAATTATTGTTTGAATAGAAAAAGACATACGTTAAGCTGTGTTTACCAAATAAAAATTGATTTTTTCTACTTTTACTACTTGATGTACAATAACAAATAAGAGCTATACAAAGACATAAAAAATCTTATATCCCTATATATTTTGTGAAAATAAGGTCAGGTTCAGTGTGGTATTCGTATACAAATAGTAAGGTTGAGTTAATCAGATGCAATCGAAAAAGTGCCAAAACTGGGTTTCTCAAGCAATGTTCACAAAATATTTAGGAATTTAAGAATTTTTATGCCTGTGTTTATATCATAGCAATATAAAAATCTCAGATACCAAAGTATAAATCAATAGGATGTCCAGGACACAGACACAAATCCGTTAAAAATGGACAAACACGGACCTCTGGAAACCAAGAGGTGGGATCAGGTGCCATGGAGGAGTAAGCATCCCCTGTCGACCGGTCACACCCGCCGTGAGTCCACAGTCAAGTCCAATGAAACACGTGAGGAGTGTATCCTCGTCACAATTGGTACAGACGTCTCAACAACAACCGCCAACGAAAAGGCAACTCAACATTTCACTTAGTGAAACAGAGTAGTCGCAAACAAGACTATTATACCGACCGTAAAATTTGCGGAACGTTGACATTAAACGCGGTTTTCGATATCCCTGTGTCAATAGTTTGTCAGTGAGTAGTTTACCTCTGTATATGAAATCTTCATATGTTGTGCACGCCCTGGCATATCGGATCATTTGTGAAATATAAACTCCATATGCAGGTGACTGAGGGATATTACTACTTAAATGTGGAAAATTTACGATGGGAAAGCCGAAATCGTCGCGTTTATCGTATAGCTTAGTTGCTAATTTCCCGTCTGTATTTATATTAAGTAAAATGTCTAAGTATGAAGCGTGTGTACTTGATTCTGTATGTTTAATTTCTAGTTCGCTGGGATATATCGCATTGACATATGTATGAAAATTGTCATTATTAATTGACAAAACGTCGTCGATATATCTAAATGTCAAATTAAAGGACACCGCTAACTTTTTCTTCTTTTGATTCAGCAGTTTCTGAATGAAGTCTGTTTCGTATGAATAAGGAACAGGTCGGCCAATAAAGGAGCACAATTGGTTCCCATAGGAATGCCGACAGTTTGTTGAAAGACCACGTCTCCGAACATTACAAATATATTGTCTATTAGAAATTCCAGCATGTTTTTTATATCAACTTCAGTATACTTATGTGTAGAATCAGAGTGGTGTTTGACGAAATAAGTATCTTGATAGCTAATCACTAGATATTTAAATTTTCGGGTACCACCTTTAGTGAAAAAACAGTTGTCTATGATGCTAAAAAGTCTTTCTTTTAATTTTTTATGTGGAATAGTAGTGTAAAGAGTTGAGAAATCATAAGTTTTGATACTGTGAATTCGAGAAAAATTGTGTGCCTTCAAATTTTCTAAAAGTGTTTAGAATTTTTAAGTATCCACATCTGATTTACACCGCTTCTGGAATAAGCAACTGTACAGTATTGTTGAAGTTTCTCCTTAACGGCTGTCAATATCTTGGTAAGGAGTAAAGATTAAGGTTTGGTAGAACATTTTCTGGATCCTGCTATATATCTTTGCTTATATGGGTTTTTATGAAGTTTAGGTATCCAGTATAAATGTGGTAGCTCGAAATCGGTATCCGTTGTAGGTATATCAAATGAGTGTAATACGGACACGTGATTTTGAAGGATCTCGTCCTTTGAAAGTGAGCTACGTGTGTATGTAGGATTTCCAGAATTCGTATTAAACCCAAGTTCTTCTAATAAACAATTATAGTAATGTGCCTTACAAATAAAAACTATATTATTTGAGGCTTTGTCTGCTGGTACCAGTACATATTGGTCATGTAACCTATCCAGTTCAATTACTACTTCTGGATAATTAAATACAGAGGGATAACGTGTTTTCATAGTCCCTTTAAGTTTTCGAATACGAGATTTTATCAACCATCGTATGGCTTTCAGCCATTCAGACAAAGTGTCTGGTTCTACGTCTTCATGTTTGGCCCATCGTCTGGCATAATCTTCGACAGAATTCATAACTAAACTGAAATTCTGACGCCAATTAAAGGAACGGGCTTCCCGGTATTTAGGGCCCCTTAAAATAAGATTTTTAAGGCTTTCATTTTCAACAATAGAAACGTCGCCGGTAATGACATGCCCGATAGTATTGTATTTGAAAGGAGATGAAGCACATGAACATGTGACACTGTTGTGTACAAGATGGTTGATGTCTAGGCACTGCAAAACCTGTTTGTAATTGAATAGCTTGGATGCGATATAAGAAGTAAAAAAGGAAGGTTGTTGCTTTTGAAAAAACACAGCTTTTGCCACTTTAAAACTTCATTGTTGTGTATATGTACTATTTCATTTCGACTTAGTAGAGGTCAGTTTATAACGATATATCTTAAGAAATGTATAGAGGTACCTATACGTTTCTTACACAACATTCATGATATCATTAGTCGGGAATCATTGTGAAAACCATTCAATATGTTCCACTTTTGGAAACGTAAACATGTGTGTAAATAATCGTTAAATGGGAAGATAGGGCATTTGAGAAAATCTGTCGTTGAAATAAGAATGTTTTCAGGAGGAACAAAATATGTTTGAGACACACTAATTCATTCATATGTATTTAAAGTCCCATAACCCTGGCAAACCTTGCCGAAAGTGTCCATAATCGCACGCACTTGAGATCGCATTGATATTAACCAACATACTAAATTTTGTTATAAACTGAGGAAAAAATCAAAGTATTCAACTGAAACCACAATTTTGTAAACAGACAAACGTAGAAACATAAAAAATATACCGTCATAACTGATCTGTCCATCACCATCTAGGTCCGCCTCCCTAATCATCTCTTCTACTTCAATGTCTGACAATTTTTCTCCTAAATTTGTCATCACCTGTCGGAGCTCAGTACCACTTATAAATCCGTTTCCAGTTCGATCAAAAATACGAAATGCTTCTCTCAAATCTTCCTCTACCTCTACCCTCTTAGTTTTGATGATCATTAAGTTGAGAAAATCGGTGAAATCTATAAATCCGCGACCTGAAATGTGATGTTTTTCATAAAGAAATTGCAAAAGATGCTGTCTTACCTGTTTATATTAATAACACAATATGAATCTTTCATTCAAACTAAATTTCTATTTTGCTGAACACACATGATACTGATTTTGTGGTAGAGTTGGTTCCTTCCAAATGTTATAATGTTGTCATATCGTAATGACTTCGTATCTAATACAGTAAGAAATAACAGTACAGTACAAATTCAGAATAGCTGGAAAATCACACGGACTTCGTAAAAATACCCATTTATTCATTATACTAAATTAAATAAAAATACCTATTGATTAATTATATTAGATTAACACACCTTTTGGATCTACCTCAGAAATCATGTCTTGCACTTCAGATTCGAGGGGTGTTTGACCAAGTGATCTCATAACTGTGCCTAATTCTTTCGTTGTTATCCGACCATCTCCGTCTTTATCGAAAAAGGCAAATAGCTCCCGAAATTCTGGAAAGGACGACAAGCTGAAGTAAGGGCTGGGAGAATATTGTCATGATCAAAACAAGCTTAAATAAGATGGGATAATGTCCAGTTTTGTCTATAAATTTCCTTTAGTAAACGTAATACAAAACATGTTAACATTGATAACACATAACAGTAACACATTTTACATCAGATTAATTATAGCACCGCGCCCACTAACTTGCGTTTTGCGTTGATACTAACGGGTATGCGTATGCCACATCCACAAAAAGTCGATTGCGCAGAATTGAACTGTAGCTACAACAGACTTGATTTTGACGAAATCCGACTGAATATAGATCTTCCATAACACCATACCGGTTGGTGATCACAAAATATGAAATAACCAATTCTTTTTCGATGCACAGGAAGTGGAAATGAAATGAGCTTTTACAGTAATAATGTAACACTTTTATTTTATTGAATGACATGTGGATATGTATTCGTTTTTATATACAACATAACTTACATGAAATATAATTTTAAAAAAGTTCTGTCTAATATGTGAGATTGTATTAAGATACATAATGAGTACGTTAATGATATGCTGTGGTAAATTTTACTTGACACTTACTATACCTAAATCATCGGCACACTGTAGGTGAGATCAGGACCCGAAGTCACCAAATTTACTCAATACTTAAGCTCAACTAACTTTTTAGTATTTTAAGAAATCACATAGACATTTTACTGCAATCGGACATGCTTGTGTATTTATGGCATACAATTGTAAATAATTATAATTAATTGATGTTAATATGAACAAAACTTCAGAAATACAAAAATGGTCTGAGTACATACACAAACACTTAAGGTATTTTTATTTTCATTTGAAAATCCTATATGTTTTTATGCGAATGAAAACTAATAGAAATGTGTTTCCGATTCAAACCCTGGGTTCGAGCCCCTAAGCTGATTTTTGTTGAGAAAGTTTCCCAGTTTACTTGTTTAAGGCCGGTCATCTCATCCCGGATAATTTCTTTTTTGTCACATCCAGAAATTTAACAAACAAACACTCAACATAATAAAAAAAATTGATCTTATGTGTTAAGTAAATTTTGTGTCTTTGGGCCCAGATATTTTAAAGCAGTTGAATTCAGAACCCCATGTACAGCCATTATGTTTGTCAAACCGAATTCACTAAGACAATAATAATTTTGTTTAGTTAAGTTCAACAATTTTTCAGTTATATCCATATGGTTGTGACCAGTGTTAGTAGAATAAATACCACCAGTCTCTTCCAAGTAAAATGGAAAATTGACCAGTACCAAACAGCTGCACTTTCTTTAGAGTAGAACAATAATTATATGTTTTTTTTCAAAAAGTGCAAAACATTCTCACGCGAAATTTGTTTACTTCCGATAAAAATAAAAAAAAATAGCCACCACCATATAACTGAAAAATTAATGAATGTGGCGTAAAATACTATTCAAAATTCAAATTCAAATTTAATAAAACTTTAAAATAACACAGTATTTGCTTTATGCTTTGATGACAAAATCCGGGGAGTTTTGTCCAACGCGCAATCAGGAGGGCTTCATTATGAAGTAATGCATGCAATTGTTCTTTCGGAACCTGCTCATTTGCATCCCTTAACATTTCTTGTTATACCCTTCGATTTTTTTAGATGTAGAGATCGGTCTAATGAAATACATATCTGTATGTTAGAGTTACGTAACAGATCGATTTTCATGGGATGAATATGAATATAGCAATATAATATAGAAAGTTATGAAATACATTCATCTTATGTATATTGCTAATATTTTGTATTAATTGAAGCATATTATTTTGTAAATTTACCGAACATGATTTATTGAAAAATCTTAGAATCAAATCAAATGTCATGTGCAATATAATCATATTAGCAAATATAAAAATATTAGAATACATGTTTCGGTCTTGATAAATAGTCTTGCGTGTCTGATCAAGAAAATCTTTAAATTCTAGTCAATAAACAGGAAACAAATATTGTCACACTTATATAATTTACTTTATCCCAATGTGTTGAGAATTAAATATATAACAAGTACTATTACATCATTTATAGCATTTTGCACTGTCTTTGTGACATTTAAATTGCTAATCTCTCATGGTTACCCGTAGTGTTAATTAGTAAATAAAATCCTACAATATATATATATAAAATATTAGCAATATATATATATATATATATATATATATATATATATATATATATATATATATATATATATATATATATATATATGTATTAAGCTCATTGTGTATATGTTATATTATAATTTCAAATGACAATAGTACTTACCTGTGATTTGCTGCTCCTCAATGAATTCGTCTGCCTTTAAAATATCAAATATGTTACTATTATATATAAATGTAGTTAATGGCGTTGCGAAATTGCATATGTAATAATAATAATAATAATAATAATAATAATAATAATAATATCGCATTTCCAAATATGTATATTATGACTATTCTGTAAAGGGGTCCACCTCACCACATCGAAATGTCATAAGTCGTTATAGGGAAGTTTCACTGTTGCGCAATATAAGAGGTATTTGTAAAGATTAACTGAAATGAGGTTTCAATTTTTAATTCGAATTCTTTTCATCAAGAAGTTTCAAATCACAGTGATCGACTTAGTAAAGATTCACTGTCAGTAATATATTCATACCAATGTTTCTCTATAAGTAATGGTAACAATTGTAATGATATTCTATAAATAACACGTACAATCCTTTGTATTTTACAGAATCAATAATAATAATAATAATAATAATAATAATAATAATAATAATAATAATAATAAATAAATATTAAAAATAAATAGATAGATAGATAGATAAGTAAGCGAATAAATAAATTGATAATAAAATAAAAAGATAAATAATAAAATCAGATAAATAAAATAACGTTTTATCATAAATAACAGTGAAATTTAATATCACATAACATAGATTACTTTAGATATATCATACTATTTCACTTACCATTTCGTCCTCCTAATCATCTATGTAATAAAATTCCGATATATTCCTGTGACAACGCAGTTATGTTTCGATGGTATTGATATAGAAATGTAAACGAATAGTCCACCCTCGAAAATTCATTCGTTTGTTAAACTGTAATCATACATAGTGAAACAAATATGGAAGAACAAAACACCTGAAATGAGATACTTGTCAGGTATTATATGTTAACATTATCTAATACTTACTTTGTCATTTAAAATACATACACAAAGACAGCTCACTTGTCTTTAAGTAAACACCTAAGTTACGACATTTCTGTCTGTCGACATTCTTTTTTTAATCTATACCTTTGTATTTTCCAGAACCTATCTTGTAAAACACGACTTTTTAAATACATACACGGTTCATTTAACGTATATTGAAACCTTTATCTTTATTCTGAAAACTAGGATGTAGGATTCAAGTTGAATCATATAACAATGCTGTCATGTTGTAAATTTAAGATTTACCAGGTAGGTGTAAATACAAGAATTACAACTAGTTGAAGGCTGAAAGTGGAATTGAAGGAAAAATCGCTATCCTATCTTGCTACCCGTCTCCCCCCATAGCTTGTTTAAAAAGAGAACTACTACACGTACACGTATCACTTTCAAAGGACGAGATCCTTCAAAATCACGTGTCCGTATTACGCTCATTTGATATACCTATAACGGATACCGATTTTGAGCTACCATATTTATATTGGATACCCAAACTTTATAAAAAAACCCCATATAAGCAAAGATACCATAAATTCAGAATCTAGAAAAAGTTAGTCTACCAAACCTTTATCTTTACTCCTTACCCTTTAGATATTGACAGCCGTTAAGGAGAAACTTCAACAAATACTGTACAGTTGCTTATTCCAGAAGCGGTGTGAATCAGATGTGGATACTAAAAAATTCTAAACAGCTTTCATAGCAGAAAATTTGAAGGCACACCATTTTTCTCTCCAAGAATTCACAGTATCAAAAACTTCTCTACTCTTTTACACAAAGCTATTCCACATAAAAAAATTAAAAGAAAATTTGACTTTTTAGCATCATAGACAACTTCTGTTTTTTCACTAAATAAAAAATTAAAAGGTGGTACACAACTGTTTTTTCACTAAAGGTGGTACCCGAAAATTTAAATATCTAGTGATTGGCTATCAGGATACTTATTTTGTCCAACACCACTCTGATTCTACACATAAATACACTGAAGTTGATATAAAAAACATGCTGGAATTTCTAATAGACAATATATTTGTAATGTTCGGAGACGTGGTCTTTCAACAAACTGTGCCCCTTTATTGGCCGACCTGTTCCTTTATTCATACGAAGCAGACTTCATTCAGAAACTGCTGAATCAAAAGAAGAAAAAGTTAGCGGTGTCCTTTAATTTGACATTTAGATATATCGACGACGTTTTCATACATATGTCAATGCGATATATCCCAGCGAACTAGAAATTAAAGATACAACAGAATCAAGCACGCACGCTTCATACTTAGACATTTTACTTAATATAGACACAGACGGGAAATTAGCAACCAAGCTATACGACAAACGCAACGATTTCGGCTTTCCCATCGTAAAAATTCCACATTTAAGTAGTAATATCCTTCAGTCACCCGCATATGGAGTTTATATTTCACAAATGATCCGATATGCCAGGGCGTGTACAACATATGAAGATTTCATATACAGTGGTAAACTACTCACTGACAAATTATTGACACAGGGATATCGAAAACCGCGTTTAATGTCAACGTTCCGCAAATTTTACGGTCGGTATAATAGTCTTGTTTGCGATTACTCTTTTTCACTAGGTGAAACGTTGAGTTGCCTTTTCGTTGGCGGTTGTTGAGACGTCTGTACCAATTGTGACGAGGATACACTCCTCACGCATTTCGTTGGACTTGACCGTGGACTCACGGCGGGTGTGACCGGTCGACAGGGGATGCTTACTCCTCCATGGCACCTGATCCCACCTCTTGGTTTTCAGAGGTCCGTGTTTGTCCATTTTTAACGGATTTGTATCTATGTCCTGGAAATTCTATTGCTTTATACTTTGGTATCTGATATTTTTTATATAACAAAGTTCAACATCACTATTCAGTTTGTTATAAACTCCAAGATGTCGAATCTCCTCTATATTACAAAATAGAAATAATACAATTTAAAAAGTGATTACTGAGCCATGTATTTTGAAGAAAAAAAACCCAAAAAACTGCCTTACGTTGATTTTTGTGCCAAATATTTTTGGAAAAAATCAATTTTCGATCAAGTTTGGATAAGGTCAACTCAGTTTGCTTTTTAACATTGTGTCAATGGTATACATCGGTGTTTACTGTGTAACACAAGCCTGGCACAAAAAATCGTTACCTTAGTATCGCAACATAAATATGGTAACCAGTCCCAAATACATGTAGATAAGATTTCATATTAAAGAGGGAACTGACAGTTTTGATATATTGACGGTGATCAATGATAGACAAAATACAAACTTATTTCATTGATTTTGATTCAAAATTTAACCACTGACATGTGTCATATAATTGCGTTTCTTCTATGCCAGACTTCCCTCAGAAAGTTGGTTTTACAATGGTTTTGATTGCGTTTCTTCTATGCCAGACTCCCCCTCAGAAGGTTGGTTTTACAATGGTTTTGATTGCGTTTCTTCTATGCCAGACTTCCCCCCGAAAGTTAGATTTACAATGGTTTTGATTGATTGCCAGTTCCCTCCGAAAGTTATGCAATGTTTTTTATTGACTATGCCAGACTCCCCCCGAAAGTTAGATAGATTTTTTAATGGTTATGCCAGACTCCCCCTCAGAAAGTTGGTTTTACAATGGTTTTGATTGCGTTTCTTCTATGCCAGACTTCCCTCCGAAAGTTAGATTTACAATGTTTTTTATTGCATTTCTTCTATGCCAGACTCCCCCTCAGAAAGTTGGTTTTACAATGGTTTTGATTGCATTTCTTCTATGCCAGACTTCCCTCAGAAAGCTGATGTTGTAACAGTTTTGATTTCACGGCTTCTACCGAGTGTTTGACTATATAGACGATATCCCCCTTTCACATTGCGCTTTCTTCCGGTTTACAATTTTATTCTTTTGTACTCCATGAAATTAAAAATAGTATATCTAATTGTTGCTTTGAATTATCATGTTCGTTTCGAGTTTATTGCAAAATCAATACACAAACGCTTTGTTAAATATTTCATTTCATCTTCATTTTCTTCCCGTTTGTCTGTATCCGATGAAGTAATTTCAACATAATCTGAAGAACTAATGACACAAACAAGTGTTTACGATGTAATTCTCTCTCTCATTATATGCTTTCTAGCCTCATATCTCTCTCTCTCTCTCTCTCTCTCTCTCTCTCTCTCTCTCTCTAAGGAGGAAATAACCTCATAATGGGATAGAACTCTGATATGTGTTAATTTTGCGATTTGATTTTTCATATAACTCATATTAGAGTTATCTCCCTCAGAACACTACCTTTGCAGTGTGTTGACGTGTGTGTTGTGCGAGACGTGTTGATATCGATATATATATATATATATAGATAGATAGATAGATAGATAGATAGATAGAGTTTTACAATTATGGTCAAAGCAAATGCTCAAGGCGATCGCTTCTGACAATAAGACTTCATCAGTTGAGTCCGAATTTAATTTAAATGTATATTTCCGAAATAAAAAGAAGGTATCATACAAAGCCGAGTGATCAATCTAAAAGCGTTGCTAAATTCGTCTAGGAGTACCTAATATCAGTAAAATGAATATCTTAGCTTTTCAGATAACTGTCCAACATTAGTATTTTTCACAGATAAAGTCCTTACAATACATTTAATTTAAAATAAAATCAGTATAAGTGATGCGATTGCTTGGGAAACATTCCAAACAAGGTTGTTCTCATTTATATACACCCATCGTATAAAAACTTGTAGACAAGATAAATACAAAATCGCTGTATCTGAGTTTCTCAAATTTGGTACACATACTCATGTTATGAGATTTCATCGTCAAAGGTAATAACATTATTTTGAAGAATAATAATTTATAGGCAAGGTAACAATCAAGCCATCGTATCCAGGCTTCTCAATCTTGGTGCATATACTCCATATTGTACGAGGAGGACACCAGTTGTATTGGGTTTTCTACAATCGTGATAGGCTCTTCCTTTGATAAGCTTGCTGTTTATGTAAGTCAAAACAGAATATCGGTATTAAGAACCTGATTTGCGAGGTGATCTCGTAAGTGAGCGCCTGAATTTATTTCTTGTCTGCTGAATGTCTTGATGATCAGTACATTGGTATCTGTGGTTTTTATATAAATATATATCAAGAAATTATCAAGAAACTGTATATCTCTGGCCTTTCATTTGAAATGGTCTCGCAAGCGAGGTGGTCATTAAGCGAGGTCCGTTAACTTTATGTCCGTTACCTTTCCCCCTCTCGATTGATATGTAGTATTTTTAGATTTATGAGATCAGATGATGAAATAAATAACACAGCTATAAAAATCAATTTTATTTTTTTTAAAATCAATTGATATTTTGCAAAATAAATTTACTACTACTACTGAAACATGCGATTTAATTAGACTACTTCATGTTTATGTGTTATAAAAGATGCAAAAGATCAGAATTCTGGTGGTGCAGTATATGGTACATCAGAAGCCAAGATTTTGAAAATTATTTATAGGAAATATCTACTGGGTAGCGACCTCGCTTGTATCTGGTGTATGTTGTCTCTGTGGTACCATTGGTTACTTTGAGCTATTATATACATGTAATACTTAGATAACTATTAATATTTTGTTACAAATTAAATGTCTTCCAGAATAGCAGTGTGTGTTATTCGATCTATGTGTGGTATATACATATCACAGTGCATGTTGTATATCCCATATCATTCATTACTTTGGATATCTTCTACAAAGCTCGGGTGAATTTAATGACCATAGAATATATGGCGTCTTCTTCCTGCTTCAGCAATATAGATGCATGTTGTCAATAGGTTGTTATATTGTTTTTGCATTTTATTGTACACGTATGCTGCTATTCTAGCTACCTTTTCATCTGTAAACCTCTGAATGTTCTAATATAAGGAAAAAACAGATTTCATTATTCTTGACGTTAGTCTACTTGGCAACAATATGCATCAATACATGATATAGATGACATAGTTATTGGATTCATTTATAATTGTTAACATTTATCTGACATAATGTAGCACTGTCCAATGTTTTAATGTTTTACTTCCAGTCGTACTTATAAACTGATACCAAAGACAAATGTTGTCACAGATGTCTCAGTATTGCGTAAAGCTTTCCATTCATATGAATTTCTATTCTACACTAGTTAGTATCACAGTAAATCATGTTTAATCTTCTATAATACACTTTTGGTCATTGAAACCATGTTCACCTACTCCATTTAGTAGTACATGCTATTAGTAACAGATTCCGTATTGGAGCCGTCTTTGCGTTATCTAGCACTATAATATCGTCTGTACATTATCTGTACAAATTATCTGTGTGACGTTAACTTCCGTACAAATTCTGGAAGAAAAGAATAAAAAATAATAGATTCATGTAAAACAGCCCAGTGCTCATTGTTAAAGTGATTTCTTCTATTTTTTTTCGAAAAACAATATTTGCCAATACTCATCAAAATAACTTGGGATAACATAGATTAAATTTTGTAGAACAGTGAAGAACTTTTGAGATAAGAGACAAAATTTAACGATTTTGTAAAAATTAACAAACTGATAGGATATGCGTACCGTTATAGTCTATTTGCCCATCTCCATTTAGATCTGCCAGATTGATCATTTCTTCTACTTCTTCATCTGTCAATCTTTCTCCTAAATTTGCCATAGCCTTTTTAAGCTCTGAGGCAGTTATAAAACCGTTATTGTCTCTATCAAATACCTTAAACACCTCTCTTAGTTCGTCCTCTGAATCCGCCTCTGCCATTTTCTTAACAATCATTGCCAGGAATTCATCAAAATCTATTTTACCATTTCCTGTTTTGATAAATAATAGGGTGTGAAATTTTATAAGAAAATAAAGCAAAAAGAATGCTAAACAACTGAACTTTTGATTATTGAATTTATTGGATGTAACTTAATTCTTAGTATATAAAATAATTACAGACTCTTTTCTTCCGTGGCTATAACCTTATTTTAGTTTTAGTACAATAAATAATCACTGGGTAGATCTGGCACGTACTCTTAGATAAATCTAATACACAAGTCAGGAACATTTTTGGTCGTAGGGTATAGTTTGCTGGAATACACTGGAGCGCTCTAATAACAGAAATTCCTTTCTAAAAATGAAGTAACCATTTTTCAAGGATATTTTTCTTTGTCATATAAAGGGAAAGATAAATGATTAATTGAATTAAACAAATAAATTTAGTTCTATACGGGAAATTAGAACGTTATTAAAATACACCCTATAATTTCTAATTATTCCACAATACTGAATGAAAGTTGCTCTACTTTTAAATCTAGATTAAAACAGCCCACATTTTAGCCTTAACATTAAATGCTATCACGTACTGTGGACTCGTGGTGGATGTGACCGGTCGACAGGGGATATGCTTATTCCTCCATGACATCTAATCCAACCTCTCGTTCGTTCACCAGATTTTGTACATTGTCTCCTTAACACCCTGGGATCCGTTTTACAAAGGTCGTAAGTCCTAAATCCTAAGCCTTAGTCCTAATTGTTATGGGACTGACCAATCGGCGATGCGATGCCATGGCAGGTAGGAATAAAAGTTATGATTTAGGACTTAGGACATTTCGTAAAACGGGCCCCTGAAGATTAATACTTTGGTATCTGTGGATTTTATAGGTATGAGTATACAAAATAATAAAGATATCGGGTTATTCGCATTTGAACACTAAAACTACAAAATGATAAACGTTTCATAACCTATAACCTGATTGGTACACGTGTTTCTAAGTTGGATGTTATTTCAATGATGATCATAGGACAAGAGGCGGCCTCCGTGGCCGAGTGGTTAGAGCATTGCGCTTTAAATCACAAGGCCTCTTACCTCTGGTTCGAATCCCGCTAGGGTCATTTCGAATTAAGTGGGAAAGTTTGCCAGTTTTTTTTGCGGAAGGTCGGTGGTCTTTACCCGGGTAACCGGGGTTTATTCTCCACCAATAAAAACTGGACGCCATCATATGACTGAAAAATTGTTGAGTATGGCGTAAAACAAAAATCAAAATCAAAATCAAAATAGGACAAGAATACAGGTACGTTCTTAAATCGTTTAAACAAAATAAAGCGTTAGACAATGTAATGTTAGTATTAATCGAGGAATTGCTGATTCAACAAAAAGACTACATGCCATCTTCGTCCACTTCGTCCACCATTACTTGTAGTTCCTTTTCTGATGGATTTTGTCCGAGCGCCCTCATCACTGTCCCTAGTTCTTTCGTTGTTATTGTCCCATCACCATCTTTGTCAAATAAACTGAACGCCTCCCTGAACTCTGGTATAGTTTATAAAATCAGAAGTGATTATATGCTTTCTAGCTTCATCTCTCTCTCTCTCTCTCTCTCTCTCTCTCTCTCTCTCTCTCTCTCTCTCTCTCTCTCTCTCTCTCTCTCTCTCTCTCTCTCTCTCTCTCTCTCTCTCTCATTTCCATTACATCAATTCTCATTTTAAATTAAGTTTCCGTCATTACAATTTTTAATAATAATAAAATAAAACAGTTGTAAACAGAAATTAGTGATTGCTTTGACTTTTTACCACTCATTTTGTTATTGTTAAAAAGTTTGGTTTTTTCCAATGTCTTAGATATAGAACCAATGCTTGCTTCATTGTTATCACGCTCCATTTACCTTATATCAGTAACTGGTATGTGGACGATTTTATTTATTTGTTTTCTTATGAAATTAAATTGAAGTAGTACCAATCAATAATAAAAACTCAAGTCCATTACAACACGACGAAATAGAGGTCCAGTTTGGTGATGAGGTCAAGTTCGGTGAAAAGCATGATTGGTGAAAGTGAGTCACTGTCTGTGGCCGTGATCCAGAATACTATCTAATATCTCTAAGGCGGGGACTTCAAAATGTTTAACAAGATCCCCGTATCGACCATAAAACTTCTTAAACGACGACTCCAAGCGTTCAACAACGCAATCACGAAAAATGTATATGTTCATTATTATTTAAACATTTTAATTACTATATGTCTCAAGTTAATTAAATGATTAATCTCTCAGACTTACCAGCAATTTGGTCTTCGCTTAATGACTCCACCTAAAAAAATATATTTCAAAATTATATATATATATATATATAATATATATATATATATATATATATATATATATATATATATATATATATATATATATATATATATATATATATATATAATATTTGTATGACAGACAAAGGAATGAATTATAAAACAGTTCTTTCTCTAGAGGAATGTGGTTTATATTGACAAAACAAAACAGAACACTTAAATTTTATCCTAATTCTTAGTCGATGTTTAGTTCCGAACAACATACATTTTCATCATCAGCAAATTATAATAGTTATATAATATATACATTGACAGTATTAAATGTACAATTCGTTCAAATTTGTCTCTCACAAATTGCCAATACAGACGTTCGATAACCCATTAATATAGCAAATTTACATATTCTACTTCATACTTCCTTCTTAACATGTACGCTATAGACAAAGGTTTGCTTAAAATATATAATTGCATCACCACGTACGTACATCGATTCTACCATTTTACAAAACAACGTCTATGTATATCAGGTATCTAGTCGAAGTGACAAGACTAATGTTAGAAATCACAAATAAATATTATTTATTAATTCAAATTCGTTTGTCGTCTGCGTTTCACAATTGATGCAGTAACAATAAAGTTCTACTTCGCTGCATATATGTAAAAAAATCAATCCCGGTATCTTTACGTTTCCGGATTTAGTTCTGAATCGATATATATGGATATAAAACTGAACACTACACCTTTAAATCCATATAGATCTCTTTATTTAGACAACACCATGTATTCCATGATTTGCACGTATATCGAAATACTGGGAAAGTATTAAATAAAACAGAATAATTGAAATTATAATATAATTTATCTATAAGGTTTACTAGTGACAGTTTTAATAAAATATATGTAGTTTACTACAAGTTAGACACTCACCATGATAAGATCAGCTGATGATCCCTCTGTAAACTTTCGATAATAAAATGGTCGCTGTCAATTTGAAGTATTCCTTTACACGATTAAATGTTTAAAACATTTTAAACCTGTTATGACTTGGTTCATTAGCTACCGTTCTATTCTGTCAATTGAAATTTCACAATTGCATCCTATCACATTAAAGTGACTGTGACATGTCGTCCTTTACGGTTTATTCCTTTACACTCGTTGTATCGACTATCAGTAACTGTGTACTTCAAGTTTAAAAGTCAAAGGTAATAAAAGAATCAATGTGATTTAGATTTAATAAGTTGAATTTATGTTAAAATCACTGGCAGTTTTGTCTTTCATAGTTTGCTTTTCTGTTTAGCTTTGTAATATAAGAACACTCGGGCAGTATCGTAACAGTGGTTTATTTCATTACTACCGAATTGAAAGTTATGGGTCAACATATGTGAAAATAACATTTAAATATTAACTATTGCACTTAAATCGTAATTCATTTCCTTTAAAGATCTATTGAAATACACGTCCATCGATCCGTATTAAAGCTTAGCGATGTTTTTATTCATACTAAAGTCATATAAAGCCAGGTTTCATGCAATACATAACTCGAAAGTGCCGTTGACAAACACACTTATATATTAGGGAAATGTTGTTACTTTACTACATATGTGAGAAGTGCGTATGTTCCGAATGATTACCTGAGATGTTTAGTTAAGTTCGTTTAACCAGATATGTTGTATATTGGAAGATGTCGTTTATACACATTTTACGACGGTTATGAATATTCAGACCTAATAAAGCCAAACCTACTGTTATATTACCGTTTTTATCTACAGAGTAAAATATTTACATCGTGTACGAACATGCATTATCTGCACCTGGCTATTTACAGGATTTTTTGTTTTTGTTTTTGTTTATTGTTGTTTAACGTCCCACTTAAGGATCTTTCACTCATATGGAGATGTCGCCAAATGCCGGTGAAGGGCTTCAAATATTTTGGCCTATGCTCGGCACTTACGGCCATTGAGCAGTGAAGGTTCTTTAACTTGCCGACACCTACTGTGACACGGGTCCTCGGTTTTTCACAGTCTCAGGAAAGGACAGGAAACCAACCTATATCCGGCTGAACTCGAACTCACGACCTCACGATCAAGAGTCGAGCGCGCTACCAACTGAGCCAGGTCGGCCCGGCTATTTACAGGAAGTATCAAACTCATACAGATTTTTAATTTGACATCACTTAATTCGATATATAAAAGTGGAACCTCGTCTAAATGTCACATCGCTTAGGAGACCACCTTACATTTTAGACCATAAATTTCTAGTCTCTTCATAAATATTGATTAAATGCAGTACCGCACTTAAGAGACCACCTCACTAATAGGACCACTTTGAGTTAGTCAGTAAGGCGGTTTTTACAGCGAGGTGCCACCGAAATTTGCGGTTCACATGTGCCTATGATTATTTGTGGTATTGTAGAAAATTCTTAAATTTCTAGTGAAATAACAAGCGTGACAATGATATGGAGTTAAAATTGTAAGTCATGGAAAATAAGATACCATACATCCTGTTACATTACATTACTTTTTCACCACTATATTATATCACTGATGCTTTATGTGGAAGTGTTAATTCTAGTTTGTTACATATCGAGAATACAATTTCTTCGTAAAAGACGGATCTTGTCAAATAGTTTATCAGGATATCCCAGAAGATTGTATGACGGCGTTCCAGGGACGTCGGTCTTTTATCATTCCCAATATACGATCAATCTTGTGAAAACATTACAGAACACACGAAATAAAAGATATAGATAACATATATCAGAAGACAGGGAATCGTTATTTTACTGTCGCCGATTTTTGTGTATCCATGAAAAAAGAGCTTAAAAGATAATTTAAGGATAAATGTGAAATGGAGACACTTAGATTTTTATTTTCCAATGCTGATCGATATATTGCTGTCTGTATTTTGTTTTCACAGTGTAAATATTTTGTATGGTTCATTTACATTGTAGCTTCAATATTTAACCCCTTTGGAGCTATAAAACAACGTATAGTGTTTGTCCAATACAGATCCATAGGAAATCAATCGTTTGTAATTACTCTTTTATGAATATTTACTTAAATCTGGTTACTCTAATACTGCTGTAAAAATAAAGCATTTGTCTGTATTATATCACTACATCCAACGGAATGTTATTGGTATTTCCTAGTTTCTTTGTTAGATATATTTTAAGTTTTTTTATTATTTGGGAATTGAAATGGTTTTCGTAATATGTTTCTCACTATATAATCATACGATCCCTTAATTTTCACAACATACTCAGACCATAGTGATCATGGACTCTACGAACTAAATGGGAAATGTCTTTGAACAGCTGAAAGACTTTTATGCAGAAATAACCGGGGTATCTGTGTAAACGACAACGAAGTAAACAAACTAAATTGTATCACAACACGCTTTTACCCCTGAGGAAGTAGAATATATTACAACATTTCAAATCAATTGCAGTATCTTTTACGACTTTCGGAAAATTTATAAAAGTAATCATTCATGAATCTGTCAATACACAAAACTCGGAATATATTAAAAAAAACCTCTAGCTCATCAGATATAGAGCTGTGATATATTATTATAGGGTCCCTCCTGCACTAAATATCGTCTCAGCAACTTTGTCCATGTTTATTAACACCTTTGTGTTGCTTTACTCTTTTTCCAGTTACTTAAAGCAGTATTTGCAGTCGTCGGGGGTATTTTAGGAAGATTCTCAAATAAACTGTAAACGATTTTAATACAATAAAAACTGAATAATCTCTAAACACGAAATTATCTCAATTCATCGTGATGTTAACCGGCATAGAATAATTACTGTGTTGCAATGCATTATTTCTCTGACGTAATCGCAATATATTTATTGATTCGTTTGTTTTTAATTCTGTCTTTGATACAAAGTTGTTTACTGCAAATCGCACGTGCTTCCTTGACACTCGATAATCTTCGTAGAAATTACCGAAAGTTAATTTGCAATGGTCAGTGTGATGGTGGATTGAAAATGACGGTTACATTTGGCGATTTTATTCTCATAATACGTACATAATTGTATTTGGTTTTTTAATCATCAAATGATCTCTTTCTGATATATATGAGACAAAAAATTATATAAAATCTGCAAGTAAAATTTACGCTGACGACAGTTCATATTTCTTAAAGGGATGTGGACTTCATTGCACAGTTACCAATTAAGGTCGACGAAGAGGCAGTCTTGGTAAGATGCCACTAGCTTGTACAGCAATATCCAACACTTTGGCATAGGAGCTGTGGAATTCCGGATAGAGAAGAGGCCGGATTGAATACATCCACGTATTTAGAATCTATCATCGAGTCTTTCAGGTAATCCCTTTTCTGTTTAACTGGGGAATACTTCCTACAATCTTTTCACACTGTCATGGAAACTAAAGGTGGCCCGACCTATGTAAGCACATGTATTTCTAGAACAACAATTGTATGATACATTAGCTGATGCACATTGCCAATCATTCTGTAACTATATATCAGGATGTTGGAAAAATTACTTAATTGATTGTTTTATAGAGATGACCTTGTGATATTTATACCACTTTAAACAACCTCAATCCACCTAATTCACCATCGAATACAGCGGAACGGAAATATCGTTCCTAGATGTCATGGTGCTGAGCTAAAGTCTGGTAGATTAAACAACGGATGTTCGTTATAAACCGACGGATACGCATCAATATCGTGACTTCCATTCATGTCACTCCAAGCATACTAAAAGAAACAACCCGTTCTGTCTAGCTAGAAGGATGTGCGAAATTGTTGTAGACAATGCAAAACGCACACAGAGACTTGATGAACTATCATCATCTGCAATCAAGCAAATTCCGTATCAACTAATAACAAGGACCATCGATGTGCCAAATCAATAACGGTAGGGGAATTGAGAGGAAACAAAACCAAACCTACAGGTGTAAACAACATACAATTTGTTGTGATATAACAATCCATGTCATATAAACGTAGTCAATATAGCAAACGACGCAATTTCCGTCTTATGTAAAAGTCAAAGGATACCAATTCGGTTCAAACATCGGACATTCTACAACCCCAAACATGAAAAAATTAAACAGGGCTGCATTCCTTAAAACTCCTTGCGATAAAGTTTCAAAAGGGAACGACAAAATAAAACATCGTGTAAAAGCAGTAAAATCAAGAATTGTTCTAAACTGTAAGAGCAAGAACTCGATTTACTCTATCAGTGTTCTACAATGAACATTATATATCGGTCAAACTGGCAACACATTATCCACAATCAACAAACGTTCATAGGACGTAACAAAAACAATAACGCAATGTAACATCGTCTGTCTCAAAACGTATTGCAATGTAGAAATACAAGAGCATCGTTTACTTCTATAATGCATACCATATAAATGTAATATAATATCATGTCTATCCAAAAATACAGGTAATATAAATGTAATAAAGATAGTTTAACTGAATAATTCAATTAATTCAGTAGTCTACTTTTATATTACATGTCACATATAACAATATTTATATTACAGGTAATTGTAATGATGTTTATATTACAAGTAATTGAAATAATATTTATTTTACAACTAGTTGTAACAATGTCTATATTACAGGTTATTGTAATGATAATGACGTCATCTACCTTCATATTACACTTTATTATAACAACATTTGTTTTACGGGTAATTGTAACAATAATGTACTATCGTTTGTCTGGTTCAGTTTGACAGGTAATGTTTAATTAAAAATAATATCATTCATCACTATACCTTATGTAAATAATCTATTCCAATGTGGATAAAACTCTCGTATAATTTAACTCTATTGTTTTTCGGGTATTGTCAAAAAAAAAGAACTTTGACATAATAATTATTTATAGCATTCGTCTTATTATGACGCAACTGTAAGGATATGTAAATCTCTCTCTACAAATTATTTCCGGTAATGTAAATATTATTATCACTCTAATGGATTTTACTGTAATACAATTTGTCTCTGTATTCCATAACTAGAGAGTCACTGTTTGTGTAAATGTAAGTCCATTGGTCGCCGTGTCATGTTATGTAGTATTATGAGAATGTTTTGATATCCAGCCAGAAATAAAGGTATGGTGTACTTAAAGTCTTTTAAAAGACGACGGACATGTGAGGATCGTGTTGGTGGCGATACACTAAGTTTGGTTTAAGTGTTTAATATAGGATTATAACACTTGGCAGAATTAAAAACAAAGTCCAGCGTGATAATTTTACGTTAGCTTTTGTTTTTTCAAGACACACTGAACTCCAGGTGAACTACAATTTTATTGCGCCCATTTCTATGTCATTGCTTACTGCATTTTGTAAATTTGATGTCAGTACAACTGCTATTTGGTACCACCGCTGTTATTTCTACATTGCTGCATAACACATTTTATAAGTAAGGTGGAGAAAGGTCTTTCTTTTCTTGCTCATAGATGGTCGTATTCTTCAATAGTAATATATTGTAGAGACGTTGCAACAAACTTGTAATTATATCTATGTCATTCCACTTGACATTTTCCAGACATATGATAAAAATGGCAATGACGTACAAACAGTTTCCATGGCTGTCTCTTTTTTATTTATACGCCATACTGCTAACAAATTCTGAAACATAGAAACAAATGATTTTCAAATCATATATCGTTTCTGTGGAACTAAATATCATTTACCCGCAAAACGGTAACGTGATCACAATAACTGATTGTCTCTCAGTGTCATTTTCCAGGAATCTGTATCATTTTCGAAAAAACAAAATAAATTATGATTCACATTACAAAACAGAATATGTTTGTAAGTGCTGGTTTTTAGTTTTACCTATTCACAATGCTGAATATTTACAAGACGAAATATAATCAAAAGATAATGTTAAATACAATTTTTCAGAAACAAATTGCAAAAAAACCACTTTAATAGAAATTGAAACTGTATCAACCTTCATAAATATTTCAATTATCGACTGATCAAGGATTTGACATATCACATGAGCTGGTGGTATGTATTTTATATATTGTTTCGTGCAACTCTCTGTAAACGGAAAACTCACCAGTGTAATTGATCTTTTCTTCGCCATTTACGTCTGCATCCTTAATCATGTCTTCTATTTCATCACTACCAAGTTTATCGCCAACTTGCGAAAGAACTAGTCGCATTTCATTAGATGTTATAAAGCCCGTTTTGCGTTTATCAAACGCTCGGAAGGCCTCAAGTAGTTCTTCAACGGTATCCAGTGTTCTAACCTTTTTTGCCATCAGCATCTGGAAGTCGGGTAAATATATAACCCCATCACCTGTAATAATAATAATAATAATAATAATAATAATAATAATAATAATAATAATAATAATAATGATGATGATGATGATGATGATAATAATGATGATGATGATGATGATGATAATAATAATAATAATAATAATAATAATAATAATAATAATAATAATAATAATAATAATAAAAGTCATCATCATCATCATTATGATAAACATTATAATAATCATTATAATCATAGTAATGATATATTAGATTTCTTAGAACAAGTGTAACCTTAAAACTCACACAAAGTTGTGCAAAATGGTATGTTTTAAGAAGAATAAATTGTGATAAAATTCAGAGAGAGAGAGAGAGAGAGAGAGAGAGAGAGAGAGAGCATTATAGGATTTTAGATGACTTAAATAACATTTTTGTAAAAAGCTAAAAATATATATACTTGAGCATTATCATAGAAATTTAGAATATGCAAACTGAATAAGTAGTTTTTTCATATACCATATACGCATGGTGACCAAGGGGAATAACTCCTTTTAAAAATTTCATAAACTACACAACAGTTTGATAGTGCCTCCAATGCCATACACAGGAACCGCCACATTTTAACACGCGATGTCTCAAATAGATAAAAAGTAATATTTTTGAGTCTGTGAATATCCATAAAAGAAGTCAAGGAATTTATTTTGTTTGAAAAGGTGTCATAGTTTCTTCCGATCATTCGGTCAAGGTGAGGTCAAGCATTTGCGAATGGGAAAACACACATAAAAAAACCAAAACTATAAGCAAATGAAATATTTCGACATAGTTCCATCGACATTTTGTAAGTACCTCCGGCATCTACTTCGTTTAACATATCAGCCATTTCTGCATCTGTATACTGATATCCCAAATATTTCATTACAGATCCCAGTTCTCTTGTCAGTATTGTACCTTCGCCATCTCGATCATACAAACTGAAGGCATCTTTGAAAACTGGAATACAAATCAATTATGTCGTAGTAAACAATATAAATGTATTGAATTGATTGTTAATAGCGTTCTGTACGTGTAACTTATATTGTTTTTAAATACGTCTTTGTAAAAGCAATTAAAGTTGTAAAATATTTATTTTAACGGTGTAGTAAAAACGGATCATCACTTTACATTAACGATTTGCTGACTTTCATGTTGTCGATTGTTCCAACAACAGAGTAAGTTTTGTAAGCGTGTAGGTTATATCAGGGATGGACATCATAATGTCGTTCTTTTACTCTAACTCTTCATAGTAAAGACATGGTCAAACGTACTTGCGATTTGTTCTGGTGCTAATCTGTCAACCTGGTAAAAGAAAATATTTTGGTTTTATAGTTTAGTAACAAATTGATATTAATGAGATATTCCAAAGTAAATAAGAAACTCTTAAGAGAAATGTGATACCGTAAACACAACATTATCCAGGGGTCATCCTGGACTCAGGAAACTGTGGGTCCAAAAAGTAACCAATCAAGAGGTTTTAGCCAGTAGAAAGACGTGAATACTGATACGTAATATTTACGGAAAATGGTTATACGTGCAAACTATATATTATAAATGTGACAAACATGTGGCATAATGTTAGAATGCCTTGGGTTTACTTTATTAAGATAGTTGTCGGGACAATTCTGCTGTGACCAATCAAGCACAACCTTACTCATTCTGCGTGTAAAACTAATATATTTCAGCAATACTGTACAGTTGGTTATTCCAGAAGTGGTGTAAATCTGATGTGGATACTTCCAAATGCTAAACAACTTTTAGAAAATTTGAAGGCACAAAAATTTCACAGTATCAAAACATACAACTTTTCTACTTTTTACACAACAATCCCACTTGGAAAATTAAAAGAGAAACCTTTTTGCTTCATAAACAGCTGATTTTATCACTAAAAATTTGAATGTGTAGTGATTGGTTATTATGATAGTTAATTCGTCCAAAACCACTCTGATTCTATACATAAATACACTGAAGCTGGTATCAAAAGATGCTAGAATTTCTAATAGACAATATATTTTTAATATTCGGAGATGTAGTCTTTCAGCAAACTATCGGCATTGCTATGGGATCCAATTGTGTCCCTTTATTGGCTGACCTGTTCCTTTATTTATACGAAGCAGACTTCATTCAGAAACTGCTGAATCAAAAGAAAAAATATAGCGGTGTCCTTTAATTTGACATTTAGATATATCAACGACGTTTTGTCAGTTAACAATGATCATTTTCACACATATGTCATTGCGATATATCCCAACGTACTAGAAATTAAAGAGACAATAGAATCAAGCACAGACGCTTCATACTTGGACATTTGCTTTACTATAGACACAGACGGAAAATTAACAACTAGGCTTTACGACAAATGCGTTGACTTCGACTTTCCCATAGTAAATTTTCCACATTTAAGTAGAAATCACAATCACCTGCATATGGCGTTTATATTTCACAAATGATATGATGTGCCAGATCGTGTTCAACATATGATCATATCATATACAGAGGTAAACTACTCACTGACAAATAACTGACACAAGAGTATCTGAAACCTCATTTAATGTCAACGTACCGCAAATTTAACAGTACAATAGTCTTGTTTATGATTAGTCTGTTTCATGAATTGAAATGTTGGATTGCCTGTTTGATAGTTATGGTTTAGACGCCTATACCAATTGTGACGAGGATTTCATTTGGATTTGACTGTGGACTCACTGCGGGCGTGACCGGTCAACAGGAGATGCTTACTCCTCCATAGCAACTGATCCAACGTCTGTATTTCCAGGACCCAGTTGTTCATCTACTGATTAAATATTAACCCTAGGTTAAATATCATAACTAAGGATTAAAATTTAACCTTTGGTTAAATTCTGTTGCTCAATAATTGGTTAGATTCAACTATGGTTAAACCATTGGTTAAATATGGGAAATTTAGGCAAACATTGAGGCTCGGTTACATATCTTAACCAGTTGAGGTTTATTAATTCAAAGTGGCTGAACTGTTATCAAGATTTTAATGCTAGGTTATTTAACCCTTTGTAACCATATTTGACTAAGGGTTATATTTAACCAAAAGATGAACAACTGGGTCATAAAGTCCGTGTTTCTCCAATTTTTACCAGATTTGTGTCTATATTCTGGACATCCTAAAGATTTATTTTTTGGTATCTGATAATTTTTATATGTTTCGCATTGTAGTCATTTTATCTTTTTTTATTATAATTTTTTTTGTATTTATCTAGCACGTTATTAATGTAACTGTAAACAAATTATGTATTAAAAAGACTGATAACAGAAATTATCATTCCAATATTAAGACTTGTAGATGTCTAACAATTTGATCCCCATTCCTAACATAAGCAGCCTATTTTGCCGTAATCAACGGTTTTCATAGAATGTATTATTTATACATATATATGAAAAGTAAAGTATCGTCGTTATATGAAATATAAAAAATCAGTAATTATTGTTCTGGGACGTACAGTCCCATGCCAAATGCGAGTCAACAAACGTAATTTTCCCTTAGATTTCTATGTTAAATCAACCTTTTTTAAAAATACCTGCCACAAAGTAATGCTTGTGTCAATTCTTGTCAAAATTCACATAATTATATAAAAAAGTCTGATGTTATCTGATATTAGTTTTACACTCCTTTGTAACTATTTCTGAGAAGCAACAATTTGTCTTTGCAGTAAATAATTTGTTGACGCCATTTATATGTACCATGCTATAAACACAGAAGGAAATATCGCTGCAAATTGCGCTTCTCACTTACGAATACTTGCCGTTTTCATGAAAAGAAATCGACACATTCCAAACCGATTTAGAAAGATAGCCCATTGACTTCAACAAAAATGGTCAAAAGTTTACAAGATTTCATAACATATATAATGCAGGCCAATAATTTTTAAAAAGTTAATTTAGCATAGAAAGCTATTGAAAACTATTAGTTGACTCTCTTTTGGCATGGGGATGTACATTATAACTGGATTGTTTTAATCATATTACGACGTCACACACTTTTTAATTCGAGTCATCAGCGTAAAAAGTCAATTTAATTAGTTCCCGTTTTTAAAGGTTTTATACTACCAACACACGCACTGAGAGAGGTAATATATAATAGCCTTTTCTAAAGTTGAAAATTAGTTTCCAAAGTTATTGGTTATCATATCATTTCTACAAAGTTTCGTTATTTTGCAGAACTATTTGTTTAACTTTTGTATTTTCTGTATTTACGATCTACCAAGGCTATTAAAATTTTTATATTTTCTATTTAAGATTTAAACAGATAGACATGATCCATCAGAGATTACGGATTTATATCATTATATCGGTTTAATCCTAATTATTCCGACGAACACGAATTCATTCAGTTGTGTTCAAAATAATGCAAACAAATGAGGTGGAACATTACTAGATACTATCTCATACTATTTACAGATATTTACTATGATACCATTGTCTTCGTACGATCTTTAACTTCGATTCTTTACTGATCTAATATCATTTTATAGACAACTGTGATTTAAACACTAAAATGTTTCCGTTTCATGTCGGTCGAGTTCAAAACTTACAGAATCATTGTATTTATGTCTATATATTATAAATAAAATTTTATATTAATGACATGTTACATACCACCTCAGTCTGTTCCCTTTCAAATGTGGATTCCCTAGTTCTTTCTCTCACAAAGCTATATTCGTCTAACCAGGAAACAAACGACGTTTCCGTAGAGAACATTTTCAGATTATTTCTGTGGTATCAACTATCTCTGTCAATACTCCTGTCACAATCCACGTGTTATGACGTCACGTAAATTCTAATTAAAGTCTATTGACATGATAAAGTATTAAATTATAATTTCTTTTGTATTAATCTTCTCATTTATTCAGACCATTACTGTGAAATATTGGACCATTTCATGATGCATAAAATTGGTTACAAATACAGACCACAAGGAATGATCACTTACATGATTTTAAAGTGAATACAAATACAGTGTTTTAAGATCCGGGATATCAGACCACATTTTGTCGATACCAAGTCTTTGGAATCTCTTAAAGTGTACAAAGACCAGAAACCCATACAACGATACAACGAATTGTCTAATAACTTCGCAATGTCTGATGACTTTTACATATTTAATTTTGATGTGCTTAGACAGTATTACAAAAAGAACAGAATTAAAACAACAAACCAGCAAGCAGAGAGAGAGAGAGAGAGAGAGAGAGAGAGAGAGAGAGAGAGAGAGAGAGAGAGAGAGAGAGAGAGAGAGAGAGAGAGAGAGAGAGAGAGAGAGAGAGAGAGAGAGAGAGAGAGAATCGGTTCAATTGAGAAACAATAAATACTCGAGGCAAAATATTTATTGTAATCAGTCATACTACTCATTTATTGCCTGGTTGTAGGGGGATAAGACGATTTATTTACCAAGACGAAATTCATATTTCCCGAGGACAATGCCCATGTCGAGGGTGAACAAATCTTCATAGCTTCCTACAATCAGATCAATGAATTGTTTATTATGCCCTAATTTTTGTTCGTATTGTCTACGTTTTTGCCTGTAAAATTTAAATGCATTCATTAGTTTCTGCAAGAAGAAATCATCATCTGCTTCCTGATCTGCTATTTTGTTCCATATAACGAAGGGTAACTGTAAGAAACCGAAGAGGGGCGCCATATCAAGTGAGGTGTGAAAAACGATATATTATGAGCGGTTTTGTCTTCTTGACATGTGACAATTCTCAACCAATCGCTGCCTATATTTCATTTATGAGATATAATATGATTGTAATTGCCGTAAAACGTATATATAAATAACGTATATCAAGTACAACAACTTACGGAGACACAAAGAATCATGTCCAAAAAAAAAAATAAGAATGAAAAGAAGTGTTGGACATCAATGATGTGACCTCTTTTGTATCAACACTATTACAGAAATGTTTCCCAAAATGCATTTATTTAACTTCGAGAGAGAATGGATAGGTAAAAGGGGTAAGTATATCAAATTTCACAATTCACAAATGTTCACTGTGAAATAACTGGAAGATATTGTGTAATGGAAAAACAAATTGGCTAATAATCGGCAAGTCCAAGTCGCAATGAACTTAGAGTTTTCTCCCATTATAGTTCAATCTACGATCTTTTGAGTGTGCTTACCTTTTCAATATATATATATTTACTCTTCTCTGATGACATAGAGAGATTTGTTTGCGTTACTGTGGTTATATGCAAACTATATATGAGTATTCTGCCAACATACTTCTTCTATTTCAAATGCCACACGTAGTTTATTCCAAGTAAGACTTTTTAATTAGTTATGAATTAATATGAAGGATGTTAGTGGTATGGTGATCGATTTAGCATCATACTTTTGTCACAATACAGGATTCGATGTTATTCATGTCACATTAAACAATTTTTAAGGTAATTTAGATAATTTCCTAAAACTACTCGATGTGATCTGCATGATAACCTTAGGGTCTCCGTGGTCGTAGTGAACAGATCATTGCACTTTATACCATGTAGTTAAAGTCTTTCACCTCTTATAAATGTGGGTTCGAGCCTAGCTAGAACCTAAGTTGATTTTGTGGGGAAGATTGCGGAAGGCTTGTGGTCTCTTCCTGAGTATATTGTAACCGGATTATCTCCCCCGCCATTAAAATCTTGCGGCCAGCATATAACTGAAACTTGCTGAGTGGTGTTAACATGAATAAAAGAAACAAAAACTGACCCAACAGCGTTGGTCTCTATTATTCTGTGTAATATCATAAACATCATACAATAGTTTGCTCTAAAGTACTTGCTACAAGTATACACCTCATTATATATGAAGACAGTATTTTGATTTTGGTCTGTAATAAAACACGAGGAAACATGAATATTGATTTATATTGTACATACCATTGTATCAGACATACAAATTAGAGATCCATTTGTTGGTATAGACTTCTGTAATTATTCTTGCTAGCACTCACATAAAAACTCCTTTAACATACTCAGTTTTTGTAGTCAATTCTACATAATTACTATGGGGCTGTAATATCTTTCCCAAGATATGATACACACAATTGGGTTAAATGGTGCAGATCATATATTGTCATAGCATTGTCGGATATAATGGTATTCTCTTTATTAAACAGTCAACATAGTTAAAGAGATAAATGATTGTAATGAACTCCTTTGTCCTAGTGTTGGTCCCATATGTCATCAATGCTAGTCACACTAATTCATGCTTAACCTTGTAACATAACATGAGTACCTCTAGACTGGATTTTCTCATTAAAACAGATAATGTAAAAGAATGTCTACACCTACTCAAGTTATATTTTCTGTTTATAGACTTTCTACAATAGACCTAATTATTTGTGTCAATAAAAATGATTTAGGAGTGATATAATGGCTTTCCACGAGAATCCTCAATTAGAACTATTCATTCTGAAAATCTAAAATTAGATTTAAATTTTAACTCTTTATATAAATCAATCAACTATATGCTAGTTTTAGATAATCTATAAACAAAAATATATTGATTGCTAATTAGTTTGTATGTAAGTGACCTTTATGATAAATATGTATAACTTTGGTATTATGCTTATAATATATATATATATATATATATATATATATATATATATATATATATATATATATATATATATATATATATATATATATATATATATACTTTATATGAAAATATGTTCAAATTACCAATGTACATATTTGTCTTTCATTTACAGTGTTTGCTGTGTTACAGTGATGTATGCACATTCTATACTAAGTTAACCGAAATGTCCTTTAACCAAAGTATTGTGATAGAAGGTTTCTGTATTGGAAATGTTATTCTCTGGTTTAGTTCTAAATCTACTGTAATTAGTACTCAGTTGAGACCTAGGATTTAGATGGTTTCATATTTGTGTCGAACTGTATGTTTAGTTTACTTTTCATTTGAATCTCTATTGTATTTCGCCTGGAATATTAAAATACAGTAAAACCTATACATAGGGGCCACCCAAGGGACCAGAAAATATTGGCCTTTATGTGCAGGTGGCCTTTATATACAGGTTCAACCTAGTTGAAGTATGTAGTCAAGGGACTTGAAAAAGCTGGCTTTTATAAACAGGTAATCCTTTTATAGAGGTGGCTGCTATAACAGATTTTACTGTATATCAGATAACATGCCATTGATGACATTGTTTTAAAATGTTTTAAGACACCCATGAGGTAAAAATAGCCATAGCATCTGATACAGTCCATAAGATTCTGATATCTACTTGGTAGACATGCGCAGAACATGTTTAATTTTGCGTATTTTATTTACTTATTTTATTTAGAAACTTTGACGTTATGTCACATTCCTCATTAATTACCAGAAACATAAGTTTAAATACAATATTGACCCTTGAAACGACAATCTCTGAAAGAGCATATAAAGAAACATCTTAACAATTATTTTGTAACATGATAAAATAAAACAGGTGTATCGTTTATTTCGGTACCAGCTGTTCATCATATACTAAAGTAGTATTTGGCACTGTTAACACCATTTAAATTGGAAAATTTTCTAAGGTAGTCATTTTTTGACAGTGGTTACTCTTAGACGGATTTCGGCTATACCTTTAGAGATATTGTTTGGCCTTGTATGATACCACTTTATCTTTAGAAAATACACATACTTTTCAAATTGGAGCTCAACTGATGAAGTCTAATTGACAGAAACGATATTGTCTTGAGCAATATAACTTTGGTATTATGTTTATAATATTTAATTAGTTTTGTTTAAGTCCAAGTGTTAAGCATCTAAAGAAACACGTCAACATAATATTTTGTAACATGATAAAATAATACAGGTCTATTGCTTTAATTACTTTATGTGGGTTTCCAAGTGTTAAAACCTAATTAGCATATGAAATCATTGATGTAAGATGTCAAATGTATGCAAGCGATTGATAATCTGAATATTGCAGAATTCTGACTACAAATTCAATTAACAAATTCTCAGTTGTTTTTCTATCTCTTTTTCACAGACTTTAATGTTGACAGCCATATCTCAGGTAAAATACATGGTATTTCACGTTTCATTACTTGCATATTTGTCGCTGTGATCGATCTTGATATGTCAACATCTATTCGTTTGACTACAGCGCTAAATTATAGATGCAATATTACCTATGTACCACTGCCACATCTCCATTCCGATTCCATCTGAAATTAATGTCAATATCGACCGATCAAATTTTATATAATGTTTTACATGGCAATATGTACCATATCGATGGACATAATGGTATTTTCCTAGCATTGCAGAGTTTAAGGTAAACAAAGAATCATTGGTTTGGTGATTCATGTGATTTCTGTACATAACTTTCAACCCTTATCAATAAAACATTGTATTGCTTTTAGTGTATGAGAGGCGACCAATCGCATTTGTAATGATAATGAATTTCAAACAATAAACCGGCTTTTAATTTCAAGCTTGGAATATCATAACAGGCAATGCTATCAAATATATTCTACAAACCTCCTTAGAACGAAACATTTTATGAAACTCCAGAGTCTGTGTATCTTATATAAATGGTAAGTAAAGAAATTTTCTTTCGGTCTAAGTGATGTTATTTTAAGCAATTTTTCGTACATACATAATTCAGGGAACGCTCCGTCTTAAATTATAATATGGCTGTCGTCACCGAAGACGATTAAGTGATATGTGATGCATAATGATATCAATTTCGCGGCGTTTTTTGTTTTGTTTTGTATTTTTGTTTTTGTCTTTGTTTTTTTCTTTTTTTTTCTTTTTTTTTTCTTTTAGGTTTTTTTGTATTTTGGGGTTTTTTGGGGGGTTTTCTTTTATTGGTAAAATTCATAATTATTTATATCATTTGTATTAACATCAACATACTACGTTCAAATGTATGTGGATATTTTGTTTTACAGAACGTGGAAAAAGCAGATATGTATTTCATTTTAACCTGTCTATCATCGTAAAATAAATTATTGTGTTTACCTGTTATGGTATCACTGTATAGTTACTGTTGATACATGCAGCATCATGCACTCGCCAAGGCTTGTTCATTCCTCTGTGACACCTGACCTCACCCCTTAATATTCTGGCTGTTTGTTTTGTTTACTATTGACTATAGTTGTATCAAACTTCTACTGGCCCATAAATATCTCAAAAGAAATAATTTTATGATGTATTCAGATGCAAAATAACTAAGTATCGTCGAGGGTCCTAAATTCGTCAGTGTCCTGATTTTGACGTTCTACTTATGTTTAATCCTGCAAAATTCAAGAAACCGATATTCAGTAATTCTCCGTTTGGTGTCAATTCAACAACATTCAAGATAAATGGATGAAATCACTCACTTTGAACTCGAAGTTTTATCGTCTTACCCAGCATGGACAGTAAGCGATGGAAGTCACGTGTTTTGTTTGGTCTATCTTGTGTGCACAACATTAAAGTACGTAATTGTCGAAATTAGCAACCAGTAATGGCGGCGCCCACTATCGGCGAAATGAATTTGTTTCATGAATGGACAAAATAAGAATGTCTTTAAAATCAATTGATAGATGCTTTAATTAATGAAGTTTTTACTCATCTGATACATTATGAAAGAAATTGCTTGATGAACTTTTCGAAGCGAAAGGAAAGTTTTGTCTGTCGAAATATGGAATTGTGGATATAACAGGACAGGGTATTTTCAGTTTGTATTAGATATGATATTTTATTATTTTGTAATATTTACATACGTGTAACAATTATCGAAAAGAACAATTACACTCTATCTTTATTTCTTTTACTGGACAATGGGGCCAATATAAATGAGAAATCTACTGGAAAATACTATTATTTAATTACTACAGGCCAGTAGACCAGTGCTAATTTCGAGTCCCGTGTCAAAAAAAAACAATACGCATTGTATCCCTGTTGCCAACAACCTATACAAAAATAAATGTGTATTTCACTTTAACCTGTCTATCACCATAAAATAAAACGTTATGCTTGCATGTTATGTTAATAATTGATACATAAAGCATCTTGCAGTCGGCATGTTCCTCCGTGACACCTGATCTCGCCTCTGAATATCCCCGATATGTTTGTTTGTTGATAATTTACCGTCGTTGTGTATTGCCATACATAATTTCACACTTAAGACTTTGCTATTTATACTCCATACGTAGTCGTTAGTGGTATTACTTTTATGTCAAAAAAGTTAATACGTATATTTCTTTTTTTATATAAAATGATAAAAGTTTAACCAAATGCGATACCCTTATTTGGTGAAAAAAAAACTCTACACTTCACAAATATTTTTTTTAATGAAACAGACAACCTTAATTCGAAATAAATAAATACACTTGTCAAACATCGATGTGTCAAAACTGTTGACAGGCATTACTATTATATGTTAGATATATCATTGTCGAATACAGTAGACGTAAAATTTTATTGAAATTCAAGAATCTGTTCTACTTCAAATCTGGAACCTGATTGGCTGAGGAAAACAGACAAGAAATCATAAACAAAAAATATTGGCTGAATTAAATTGTTTATTGCTGACTGTCGTTAGCAAGTGATTCGTGACGTATTGTTTCATGTTTAAATAACTCCGTACAAATTAATCATACTCTTTTCTCATACAAAGCATATCACCATTGCAAGTACATTTAGCTGGGTTAAATATATGTACAGAAACTCTTGGAAATAATTGTCAGGAGAAGAAATGACTTATTGACAGTTTTTTTTTAAATATGCAATTAATATTACACCTGATATATATGAATTTTTCATAGGACCGTAGTATTTTTAAAATCCAACCATGTTTAAGCAGTTTTACAGGCTTTTATCCTATGACAACTGTATACTATAAATCATATATATTTTGCAACGTCTTTATTTCGTTTAATAAACTTTCAGGTATATTCGCGAAAACATTTGTTCGCGGTTTTTAAGGTAATATTAAACATGTTCTATAGTATGAAAATCTCAGATACAAGAATATAAATCTTCAGAGTGTCCAGGATACATATACAAATTTGATGAATTTTGGACAAAGATGGACCTCCGGAAATCCAGATGTGGTTTCAGGTAACATGGTTGAGTAAGCATCCGGTTTTGATCGGTCACACCTACCGCGAGTCCACAGTCAAATTCAAATGAAATGAAAAATAGAGGCAAACATGCATCTGGTATGACACACAACTTCCGTAAATAAACAAATGCTGCTTGCTATGCTGTTCGTTATAAACAGTTTAAACCAAAACCACTTCGTTAACCACACAGTGCTGTTATGCATGTCGGTTTATAAACAGACTATTATACAAATATTGGCGAGATATTTGAATTAGCGAAAACGATCATTTGCGAATTTATGCAAATCTCTCGCGGTTTGTCAACTTCGATTTCATTTTCAACTAGCCAATCTGATTGATATATTTCATCCTGTAAAGTATGTTATATTAATAACTATCTATTTATTATTCATGTTGTTTAAAGTTGCTGTTATGATCAAAAACAAAAAAAATCACGAAATAAAATGTTAAAGTAATCCGTTTGGGATTCGCAATTGTTCTTCATGTTGAGACAGCTAATTTATGCAAATTGTCGTATTCTAATGGATTTGGAGTTTCCGATATCCATTGGTACTTCTTCATTTTTAATTTAATATGAAATTGGTTCACAAGTCATAATGATAATCATTTAAAATAATGCAACACAATATCTAAAATATGTTTAACGTGAAATACAATACATGAAATATCATTAACAAAGTTACTACGACAATAGAGAAATAATAAATAATTTATAGTTACCATTGAGACAAATGTTAAGTGCTTTAAGCATTAATGAATATTGACTGTTATTCAAATTTCCTCAAAATACATGTATATGTAAAAGATGTGCTTTTGTGTACTATATATACATAGTTGTGGTAGAATTCAAGCTCATTTATAATGGAAACGTTTGAAAGAAATGATTTCAAATTTTGTTTACTGAAAGTCTTTAGAATTATTATGTGTATCGTCCTGTAAGACGGGAAATTGGCAACTTCTGTACATGCAGAGACAAAGATGACCTCAGATTATAAAAACAGACCATCGCGACTGAAGGTAAGAGATGTATAGTCAAACCATCAACATACAGCCTCTGACAATAGAACACTGGACAAAATGTAGGTTTATTGCATAATGTATTCAACGATATTGTTTTCATGCTAAATTTGTATTTGATTGACGTAACAAGAGACTTCTTAAAGTTAAAATCATTACAGGTTTTAACGCTTTTCTCTTTATTATATAATGGATGTTAAACATCATTTTAGGATTGCTGCAATATAGATCTATCTGGCAGACTTATCTGACAAGTTTTTTTTATGCATTTTCGCTTTTATAGTTCCTTTCTTGACATTCCAGTTTTCTAAATTATAGTTAGAACATAAAAATGACATTTGAGAGGAAAGATATAGATTTTTAAATTAATTGATATTTTGTGTCTTTACAATGATATGTTCATAATGTTTTACATAAGTTCACGTGAAAAAAGATACATTGTTTTTTTATTATCAAACTTTCCAGTATTAAGATAGGTTGGTAAAATACAGCAATGTAAAATGAACTTTATTTCAACTTTTTAATTCATACTATAAAAGTAAATGATAAATAACTGATTTTGTAGACATAAAAATTGTTTCAAGAACATAGAACTTGCTTTCAAGAAATCATCTGAAATCGGAACAGGTTAGATGGAATTCTGTTTGCTTTCATTGAAGGATTGTTTTTCATTTTTTTAACATCATCGGGGTATAAAAGCAATTGCTCATGGAAAAAATTCTGTGCAGCACGAAGTACAGTCGGTATGTAAATATATTACTATAACTGCGAAATAGTTTATTCAAGATTCTCGGAATTTTAGTAGCACAAACAATGTTGCTAAAACTTAAGCCCAATCCCATTTCTATCAATGCTATAAAATTTGTTAAACGAAATATAATTGTTTTTGAGATTCTCGAATCACTAACAGTTCATCTAAATTGTTGAAATATGAAGTCCCCCTCTCAAGAATGTTAGATAGTATTCCGGAGCTAGGCCATATACCAATCAGATCTTAAACTACCTGATGACCTTTTCATCGAACTTGACCTTTCCACGGGACTCCAGATGTTTCCATAGAATATTTGCAACGGGTATGGCATGCTGACAGGGGGTGCTGACTGCTACCGGACATCTAGCCCGTCTTGTTTGAGATTAGCAGTTGTTCATGAAACCATTGTATCAATCGATACGTCTTTATCATATATTAACAGTTAATTTCATATTCTTGATAATTCTGCTTTCAATTGATTATAAATTCTCTAAACATTAGCAGTCGAATCTAGATTCTCGTTATCAACGTTTTAACCTATACAAGTTTTCTAAAAGCTATGAATCACTTCATTACGAATGAATACACAACATGCTATAAAAATATTGATTAAATGGCAATTCAAATATTTTAATTCCTTAAGACCCTGCTATTACTTTGATAAAACTTGGATCATTTATAGAATAAATGTATGATAATACACAACGACGTATTTTCTTTCATCTCCTTATTATGTAAATGAAATTGATGCACTGCTTTTCTAATTTCACAAATTGTGTATTCGGAAATTTTAGTTATTTTCTTATATTTGGGATTATTCACGCAAACGAATTTGTTTGACTCACAATAGATTAATTCATTCTTAGCGTTGCAAAATACAGTGTTGAAGATAAAAAAGTGACGTTTCATCCAGCATAGGAAGTCACAGGAATAACCTCCTCACTTTCAGGGTCTTTAACTTGACAAGGGTCATAAAATGTTTATTTTGTTGGTGTTTGTTAATATTTTGAAATCCAATACAATTTTTAAAAAAAAACTTATCTATTTTCATGTGAATGTATGATAGAAACATTGAATCTCTTTTCAGGCATCTAACAAATATGTTCGATACAAAAAAGTGATACAATCTCTTGCTCAGTCAGAAATAGAGAGTAAGTAATGGTTATGATACATTATTTTAAAGTTGGTAAACCTAAAGATATCATTTTCACACACACACACACACACACACACACACACACACACACACACACACACACACACACACACATGCATGATTACTGTATAGATGGAAATATTCGCTCACGTTTAATTTTCACCGTTTTCGTCCTCAGATGAGAGGGAGAATTTAAAATGGATTTTAAATGCGAAATATTCACACCAAATAATTGATTTATGGACATGTATGTCATCCATAAGATTATGGTGATTTCGGGCGAATTTAAGAATGAGCGAATATGTTTTCTGGCCAAATAAACAGAGGCGAACATATCCAGGTATACACTATTTGAATTGACAAATTGGGCTCTGTAAACTTTGTACTTATAGTACTATACATTGAATGTATAATAGTTAGCATCCTCACTTAGAACAATATGTTACATTAGAAGTTCTTATAACAGGTACAAACTACTGACGTCTGATGTTGACATGATTATTTATGTTCTATTGAAGTGAAGGAATACAAGGAAAAAATATTAAATACATGGTGAAATTAGAGTTCGATATTTGATACTGATATTGCTATGTAGACATTATACCAAATTTTTGTATACAAAATCACCAGATGAAGTGTCATCAAGGTATTGGCACAAAAAAGGCATAATTGCAAACTTGTAGAAAAGGAAAGTTCAAAATGTCCAATAAATACTTGATTAAGTCTCATCAAGAAGCCATATTACTTTGTGTTATTTCAGTGTCAGAAAATAAATAAAAAGCCGGCATTGACCTTTTGATATGACATTTAGACATATCGATGGCGTTTTGTCAATTAATAATGATAATTTTCTTACTGATCAGAATTACGCCATAAATCCAAGATAACTAGAAATTGAAGATACCACAATTTTTAACACATACTTCTCACTTGGACATCATACTTACTCTAGACACGTGATGTATTCGGCTTTCCTATTGTCCACTTTCCGCATTTTAGTAGCATCGCTTCACATGGTTTTGATCTCAAATACAGAGACAAATAACATAATAGTAATATGTGGTAACAATGATATGACGAATCGCGTTTTAAGTCATTATTTTGTAAACATTATAGTCGGGGACATCCATGGCCGAGTGGTTAGAGCATAGCGCTTTGAACTATGAAGTCTCTCACCTCTAGGCAGCAGAGGTTCGAGCCCTGCTGGAATCCAAGCTGAATTTTGTTAGGGAGTTTGCCAGTTTACTTGCAGAAGGTCGGTGGTATCTTCCAGGGTACATTGTAACAGGGTTCTCTCTCCTGTGGTATCTTTCCTGAAAAATTGTTGTGAGTGGGTAAAACACTTTTCAAAATGTAAAAACACGGGTTAACAATTACCATGTTTCCTCGAACTATTTAGAAAATCACGGACACCAAACTGTGGATTTCTTCTCATCTCCGAATTGAATTTCTTGAGGTCGACAGGGTTTGTCCACGCACCTGTCTCACAATATTTGTCCAATATTTGTATACTGTCTCCTGAACCTCCTTGTTGTTCTACATGTACGTTGGTATGTGAGTTATATATTTTTGATATCCTGAACTAGAGTTGGGACTTTGTGTTCGGGAATATGTAATCGCGTTCTTTTAATTGTCACGTTACATGAAAAGTATTATTGAATCCTGGACATCCTGAAGATTTATACTTTGCTGTCTGAGGTTTTATATACTAAATTACAGTGTACAGGGAAGTCTTCAACTTTTTCGACAAATCCAAAAAAGGTTTTATTGTTGCTGCGGACTTCGAAAGAGCACTTACCAGCATATGCCGACAGTCAGGGGAAGGGGAAGCAGAAGATCTTCTAAAAGAACATGATATAAATGGTAATCAAACTTTAAACTAAATTTAATTGATTAAAATATATCAATAAAATTCACTTCAACACTTTAAATAAAGATTTAGAATAAATGTCAATATTTGAATTTCAAAACTGACTATTCTTTCGAAAATATCAATTTAGATTGGTCAACACGGATGTACTATGTCTACAAAAAGCCTTGCTAAAACAACAAAAAATTATTCAATGCATTAGTCATTCGTCATAAGTTTTGCATTAGTCATTCATAATAAGTTTACATTATTTGTGAATCAAAAGTAAGCTGGATTCCATCTACAGGCGTATAATTAATCCACTGGTACTCAATATATAAAATGCATTTGACGAACCTTTAGTAATATATTGGCACATGTGTATTTTTAAAAATTAACTGTGTCGTATTCACATAATTTTGTTAACCCTTTTGTCAAACAATTTTTTCTGCAGTTTAGAGATTTTATACCTTATGTCATTGCCGGCGACATTTCTATTGTTGAAAGTAAAAGCCTCAAAAATCTTATTTCAAGGGGCCCTAAATACCGGGAAGGCCGTTCCTTTAATTGGCGTCAGAATTTCATGGATTCTGTCGAATATTATGCCAGACGATGGGCCAAACATGAAGACGTAGAACTAGACACTTTGTCTGAATGGCTGAAAGCCATACGATGGTTGATAAAATCTCGTATTCGAAAACTTAAAGGGACTATGAAGACACGTTATCCCTCTGTATTTAATGATCCAGAAGTAGTAACTGAACTGGATATATTACATGACAATATGTACTGGTACCAGCAGACAAAGCCTCAAATAATATAGTTTTTATTTGTAAGGCACATTACTATAATTGTTTATTAGAAGAACTTGGGTTTAATACGAATTCTGGAAATCCTACATACACACGTACCTCACTTTCAAACGACGAGATCCTTCAAAATCACGTGTCCGTATTACGCTCATTTGATATACCAACAACGGATAACCCCATATAAGCAAAGATACATAGCAGGGTCCAGCAAATGTTCTACCAAACCTTTATCTTTACTCCTTACCAAGATATTGACAGCCGTTAAGGAGAAACTTCAACAATACTGTACAGTTTCCTTATTCCAGAAACGGTGTAAATCAGATGTGGATACTTAAAAATTCTAAACAACTATTAGAAAATTTGAAGGCACACAATTTTTCTCATATTCACAGTATCAAAACTTATGACTTCTCTACCCTTTACGCAACAATTCCACATGAAAAATAAAAGAAAGACTTTTAGCATCATAGACACTAAAGGTGGTACCCGAAAATTTAGATATCTAGTGATTGGCTATCAGGATACTCATTTCTTATTTCAAACACCATTCTGATTCTACACATAAATATACTGAAGTTGATTTAAAAAACATGCTGAAATTTCTAATAGACAATATATTTGTAATGTTCGGAGACGTGGTCTTTCAACAAACTGTCGGCATTCCTATGGGAACCAATTGTGCTCCTTTATTGGCCGACCTGTTCCTTTATTCATACGAAGCAGACTTCATTCAGAAACTGCTGAATCAAAAGAAGAAAAAGTTAGCGGTGTCCTTTAATTTGACATTTAGATATATCGACGACGTTTTGTCAATTAATAATGACAATTTTCATACATATGTCAATGCGATATATCCCAGCGAACTAGAAATTAAAGATACAACAGAATCAAGCACACACGCTTCATACTTAGACATTTTACTTAATATAAACACAGACGGGAAATTAGCAACTAAGCTACACGACAAACGCGACGATTTCGGCTTTCCCATCGTAAAAATTCCACATTTAAGTAGTAATATCCCTCAGTCACCCGCATATGGAGTTTTTATTTCACAAATGATCCGATATGGCAGGGCGTGTACAACACATGAAGATTTCATATACAGAGGTAAACTACTCACTGACAAATTATTGACACAGGGATATCGAAAACCGCGTTTAATGTCAACGTTCCGCAAATTTTATGGTCGGTATAATAGTCTTGTTTGCGACTACTCTGTTTCACTAAGTGAAATGTTGAGTTGCCTTTTCGTTGGCGGTTTGTTGAGACGTCTGTACCAATTGTGACGAGGATACACTCCTCACGTGTTTCATTGGACTTGACTGTGGACTCACGGCGGGTGTGATCGGTCGACAGGGGATGCTTACTCCTCCATGGCACCTGATCCCACCTCTTGGTTTCCAGAGGTCCGTGTTTGTCCATTTTTACCGGATTTGTATATATGTTCTGGACATTCTATTGATTTATACTTTGGTATCTGAAATTTTTTACACTTATCAAATATTTTAAGGAAGAAATATTGGATTCGGATTTGATGTCTCATCTTTGTGATATTTCTGATACACAGTGCTGGAGTTAGAGAAATATGAATATGCTGTTTCACATAACTTTGAATTATATCTCCTAAAACAGTACAAAATATATTGCACTTTTATATCACAATTTGGATTGTGCAGTCTGTTCGAATGTAAAACAATAACATTGTTTGATCGATAACGTACTGATAAAATCGCATTACAAGTGTATTTTTATTATTTCATTGATGACAAATTGTTGACAGAACTTAGGTTACATTATATAATTCGTATTTGCTTGATTCAAATTGTTCTGTATTGTAATGAAGTAATTAATTTTAAGTTTTCCTGATCACAAAAGAAACTAGCACACATCGAGCGTGAGTTTTTATTGGTGTCACAAAGATGAACTTTGTCGAGTGGCTAGAACATTGCTCTGTATACCTTTCTTTCATATCGAGTAAGCATGGGTTCGAACCACACTAGAACCTAAGCCGATTTTGTGAGCATTTTTGCCAGTTTATTGCGGAATACCGGTGGTCTCTACCCACTTCCCTCCACCATTTGATGAAGTGGCCGACACAATATAACTGAAAAATTGTTGACCGTGGTGTAAAACATCATTTAAAGGCATGCAAGCTGTCAAATGGATTTTCTTTTCTTTTTTGTTTCAAATATTCGACATTTTATCGGCAGATCAAAATAAATAAACTTAGGGTTGACTAACATCTTGCTATAATGTTGTATTTGTAAAATGAAATCGGTTGTGAATAATGGAAGAGTAAGTATTTGTATTCTTAAGTGGATGACAGAAATATCAATCGTCCGTGTACATCATTCATTTTGGCAATATAAACATGATGTGTTAACATTTTCTATAGTAATATATATTTTAAGCCTTTTCTATCAATTTTTTGCTATAATCGTGAGATATTTTTATCATCCTTTATGCCTTTGCACAAACAAAACAAAAAGTGTACGACAGTTTGACTTGCCTTATATATATTGTACTATATCTAGTAAACATAATACCAGTGTTATATCTATAATTCAACTACAATTATGTTACAACAGGGGATGGTAAGGTAACGTTTGAAGAAATGGTAGTCACAACAGTCAAGCGTCTACAGCACACGGATAGTGGTGAACAAATGAAAAAATTGTTTAAAAAATATGACGAAAATAGTGACGGATTAATAGACAGAGCAGAATTAGTCGAGCTACTTAATTCCTTGGGAGATAAATTTTGCACTAGTGATATCGATGAAATAATGGCTGATGTTGATGAGAATCATGATGGTTTGTTGCAATATGAAGGTAAATAAATTGATATTATCTGTGGTTTTCCTTTTATATGGCACATAATGCCTGATGATAATGTCTATTCCATTGTATGTTAAATATCTTCAACATAATACCAAAGATATAGTTTTGCAAAAAGAAGGTCAGAACAAATTTTTAAGACAATCGTTTCTGTCATTAAGACTTCATCAGTTTATCACGAATTTAAAGTCTAACCTAAACGTATTCGTAAAATCGACTAAGAGTAACCCCTGTAACAATAGCCACAATATATACTAGTAACTGGATAATGGTTTCGTTTTAGATATGTGATGAAAAGTGGAAGAATAAGTTAAAGATTTATTGAATATATCAAATGATAATGATCGCTTTAAACCATTGCATGTAAGCATGGCAAACGTCTAATTATAACATACAATGTTTAGTTCTAATACTTTTGGATATTTCTACATCATTTTCAGAATTCATGAAGATAATGAACTTGCAATAATCATCATGGAAAAGAATCACTGAACAACGAAAGAACAATATCATGTTCCAGGTGTATAGCTGGGCTCATGTTTCTGCTGCAAAAAAATGTCAACGAATCATTGAGCAAAATAAAAAAGGATTTGGAGTTTTTCAAAGAACACTCATATAAAACCTGTACAGAAATATATATAGAAGTAGGAAAATATAATATAATGCTTATCAAACGACTCTAAATCAAGTTAAAGTCAACTGTATTCTCTGCTTACAATTACATCCTTTTAAAATTATTTCAATTCAAAATAGTGCGTTATCTTGTTGTACCTTTAAATACACTTTGCATTTAACCAATTTTTCAATATTTTTTTTTACATTTTTAAATCGGCGATTACAAAGTTATTCTTATTTATTTCGTTATAAGATGCATGCTCCAATGTGACATTATCAAAACGAATAATGCATGGGCCTGTACTGTACTAAGCAGTTTTTATTGCCCAATATAATGTATTATTCTGAACACTTTAGTCTATTTTAAAAGAGACTTTTTTCTATATATCGCCGTGCGTTAAACCTTCAACCAGTGGTACTTTGACTTACCTCTAATGCCAGTGACAACATCCGGTTTAAAGAATTTCATGTACCAAAGATTACAAATACAAAAATACAGTTATATATATATATATATATATATATATATATATATATATATATATATATATATATATATATATATATATATATATATATAAAATTTGTAATTTGTAAATACATGTATAGGCCCTACCGCTTGATACATGCAAATAGCTTTCAGATGTCTTCCCTCTTAGCAAACATCATGTTGGCTAGGTGGAAACAGAATACGAATAGAGATAAAGCTTTGGTCTGTTTCTTTAATGCTTAATGTATAATGTTTTGATTAAAACAGCATGGAAACAGTATTTTAAAGTAACACTGTAATATATAAACCAATGAATACAATTAATTTGTAAAGAATAAATATTATAAACATAATACCATAGTTATAATGCTCAAGAAAATATCCCGACTTTTCTATAAACAGTTTTATCATTTCAACACATACAAAGTTTATAAGATTTACTTTTTTTCATGTACATGTGTTATATTATCTTATATGTCATATTATTATATGAATGTAATTCATATAATTACATTTCATATTCCTAATTTTATTTTCAAGGTCAACAAATACCCAATATTTCAATTACAATATACTTGTACCTTTATTAAGAGACTTATAAGATTATGCATATAAATGATGCATTTGATATTTTGAAATTGTTCATATCTTTTTATCTAGCATTGTCTAGCGCCATATAATTATCACTCGTAATTATATTCATCACTTTAAAGATCATTGAGACATTGTTGGGCCATTCATACACAGAATATCGGTTTTTCACATTAAATAATATCTAGCTACCAGTAAAAATATTTGAAATACGAAATAGCATCAGCATATTGCAGCCTGTATCAGTCTTCCTGTAGATTTTTTCAACCATCTCACATTTTTACATTCAGATTCCATATCTTCATTTTTGGCACATTTTCTGGTATAATCTTTGACAGAATTAATAATTGTAATAATTGTTTTCAGTTCAATAATAGTAACATCACTGGTGGTGACATGCCCCCTTTGATCGACTGGAAGGTATACAAAGATCATGAACATATGACAGTAGTTTTATGTTTGCATACTTCTTTCCGTTCTTGATTTATATACGGATGCTATTACGTAGTATCCATAATTTTAATACTTTAAATTTATTGAAGAAAAAATAACATTTACTGGACGCAAATACATATTGGTTTAAACATATATTGACTCAGTATGGGGCCAGAATTTCAATTCGTTTAATTTTTTTTTAACTTTTAAAGAAATTACAGATGTATGGCTATTATTTAAAATTTGAAATTACTATCAATAGTATCATCCCCACAAATACACAAACCTTAAACAATATTTTGGTTTTAATACCTTGAAACATTATTGTGTTCGTATATTTCTAGAAGTCCGTGTTTGACTAATTTTCACCAGAAATGTATCCTGGACATTCATGTGATGATATATATATATATATATATATATATATATATATATATATATATATATATATATATATATATATATATATATATATATATATATATATATATATATATATATATATATATATATATATATATATATATATATATATATCGGAAGGCCCGAGAGGAGTATTGTCCTCTGTACTATTCAACATCATTTCGTGATTTATCTCAAATTTAACCCTTAACTGTGTCTCAATGCATGATTAGGACATTCATCTAAGCAACGTCGAAAAGCTGGATAAAATCTAAAATAACTTGTCGTCAAGGTAGCTCATGCAATGTTCACTGAGGAGTGACAATACAAACATAACGAAGTCACATCAAATGTAAAAATATGGACTCTGACCAGTGACAATAGTTTATTTATTTCACACAATGCCAGATACATATAATGTGGTAATATAAAAAGTCGCAGAAACCAAGTACAAATCATTAGGATGTCCAGGATATAGGTACAAATCTGGTATAAAAAACTTGGGCAATGATATGGGGGAGATTGACATGAAAAAATCTGCCTAATTTCAACTTGAAAAAAATGATTTATCTGATGATGAAATTTATCAACAGCAGAAAGAACTACTTAAAATATCAAATGAACATTAACTGTCAAAGCAGGAGTGGAGGGTTTCTTTTCACATAATTCTTTACGTGCTGCCACAGTTACAAGTATGTCTGCCGCAAACATCGGTGAGTAGGTCACATGTGAAAAACAGGTCATTGTCCAGATGCTGTACGGAATTACAAACATAGGCCTACAAATGTTAACCAGAAAATTCAGCCGAGAAATGTGATTCAAGGATCTAAACGAAAACATGATAATGAATTTGAATATGCATGTACTTAAACCTAAACGTGGATTTATTAAAACCGGGAAAGGGGATTTAATAATTAACATGTCCTTATATAATTATTGTTGGAAATATTACAGAAAATATAAATTAATTTGTCTGATGTTAACCAAGTAATGGTCTTGTTTTCTTAATTTTGTTAAGATGACAGCTTTGCAGTGGAAAATCCATTTATCTATTGAACGGCTAGTTGAATAGTTGAATAGGGCTAAACTCTGTTCAGCCCTTCAACAGTTACCTATGGATACCTGTAGGATAGTAAAAATAGACCACTCAAAGCAGAAATGATTATTTCATCATTTTTTAAGTAAGTGTAAGTGATAAATAACATTAGTAAGCTGCATCTGTCGACCTGCCATACCCGTTGCGAGTCTAAAATCAAATTCTCATAATCGCAATAATTGGTATAATCGATTTAACAATTACTTTTAACATTCTAATTGGTTAAACATTGTAATTACAAATAGAATCGTAATATCGATAGTACAGTATGCGAAATGTTGACTTTAAATACGCGATTCTTCGACTCATAGCGGGAAAGACCGGTCGACAGGGGATGCCTACTTCTATGTCACTGAAGTCTTGATCCCACCTTTCCAGAGGCCCGTGGTTTCCAATGTTTGTAAGATTTGCATGTTGTCTTTTGTACCTCCTATTAACGATTTTAAATACTTTGATATCTGTTATTTCTATATTTTACCACCGAGAATGTATCTCTGCTGCTGGGCATTTTGCCCCGGGATAATTATCGCTAGCTACATAGAATCTACTGCTATATAATGAGTAATAGAGTTCAAAACAACAAACTGTCTGACACTGCACACATTATAAAAATTGTCATTTTGTTGAGTCTACGGGAAGGACAGACTTACGGAGATTGTTTTGTATCTCTTTGAGTGCTTAGGCTATAATTCCAATAAAACAATGTAAGATGCATCTAATTGTTATTTCGACGAATTATTATCAGATAAATTACAGTTCAAAAATTGTAAAACCTGTAACACACTTGTATATTTATATCTAATCAGACATTCACTTGTAATCTTATTAATAATCATTACCATATCAGAAGTCACGATCCTCTGAACTGTAAATCATCCTCTCACGTTGTTTACGGAATCGAGTGTACCTTGTGTGGGTTACTCCATGTTGGCGAGATTAAGATGCTACTGAACAAAATAGGTCATAGTTTCAAAATTATTAATAGAGGTAATCAAATAATCTACATGCACATGAACTCAAGTGACCATTCGGTTTTGTCCTTTCGTAAACAACGGGAAGGATACTGGATTAAAGAGATGGACGTAATGACAATATTCAGTGCATAGGAAATTTAGTCCACAGTGTTGCAACGATTTAACATTAACGGACGACGTAAGCGAAGTCATGAGCATCGTCCATATAATAGTCCGTACAGAAAATATTTGTTCTCAGCAGAAGCGTCTTTTTTCTAAACGTTAAATTTTTAAAATAAAATATAGACGCTTCCAACATTGGCAATGTTCTTATGAGCACAAAGGTACATGTCACTTTTAGCTTTCATCAACAATCTTATATTGGGTTTCCATTAAATTCGAAGTAGGCTTTTATTCCATTCCTTTGACACTTCTTCTAAATGAACTTTTTCAGGAAGCAAGAATAAACCTCTACATCGATTCTTCAACTCTAGACCTCTGTTATACTGGGCATTGCCCATTACAGGCTGTTCAAACCGGTGCCGCGACGTATTACAGAAAATATTTGTTCTCAGCAGAAGCGTCTTTTCCTAAACGTTAAATTTTTCAAATAAAATATAGACACTTCCAGGGTTTCCCCTACTTGGCGTAGAGATTTCAATTACTAGTAGTTATGAAGTATGCCATGGATTATGCCAGACGATGAGCCAAATATAACGACGAGGAACCAGACACGTGTCTGAATGGGTGAAAACTGTACGACGGTCGATAAAATTTCGAGTAAGAAAACTAACTGGAACAATGAAAACGCGATATCCTTTTTAAATTGTGTCCAGTGACAAGGAAGAGATTGTCAAACTAGATAGGTCCCATGGTAACGATACGATTAGACAATGCTTCGTTTACCTTATGAGAATACAGGAGAAATACCATTTCACTATGCCCAGTAGATCTAGTGAATATATTGTTTTCCGCGCAGTGTCAAGCATTTTGAAATATATCTAGGTTATTGGCAACAATGCTTCAGTGGCAATAAATATTTTAACATGCGCGGTAAAGGTTCTCCGAGTCTTTATCCTAGAGGTCGCTTGAATTTTGTGATTGCGTCTTAGAAATATATTATTGCAACAAAATAATTTCATGCCTGAAAAATTAGATTTTTGATTTACAATTTCGTGTTCAGCGATATTTTATTTCTATTAAAGTGATTAAGCTATTTATCAGGTTCATAAAATATCCCATCTCCGATGGCTCATATTTTTTCAAGTTTTTGAATTTTAATTCCCATTCTTCAGGATCTGGGTAATTTTGGGCTGTTGCAATCATGACAACATCAGCTGTTTTGAAATGTTCTACCGACAGACCATGTATATTCATTTGCTTCGTTATTCCAGTTTAGATACCTAAGCTTTAATCTCTTTTGTGAGACTGGTTCGACCGGAGATACGGCAGGTAAACATAAGTTTTCAGTGAAATTTAACATATCAAACAGTTTGCATATACATTCTTAATGGGATTTTGGGATTTCTCCGAGTTGAGAGATTATCGAAATGTCGTTGCCAACCCTCAATTATCTTATCATATATTCCCCGAAAATTTGTCCATTTACTATTCTATTAGTGAGTTAAGTTTTTGAATTTGTGTTTACTAGCTTGAAGAAATTAACGTCGTGATAGTCCTACTCATTTATTATCCTCTTTAACTTAACGATCTCGTACCCATTATTCTATCGTCCCGATTTTTACGTGGACTATTCCGCTTAGATATTTTGTCGAGTCCATTTGCTTATTGTGATCTTGTTCGTTTCTTTTAAAATCAATTACCTTCCAGTTTATTTGGATTAAATTCACCAACGGCTTTGCTTGTTCCTGTTGATTCAAGACATGGCAGCTTGAACATGTAGTCAAGCCACTTTATAAATTACATTTTCCCGGAGGTTGTAACCAAGTCCATTATGTCGTTGCATACGCCTTTCAGAATTTCGGCGCGTTTTCTAATGTGACCTAGTGTACTGAAAGCTATATTATATGCGATGGAATTTTAGCCGATTTCCTATGGTTTCTCTCCCCCATACGAATTTGTAGTTTTGGGATCCGTATTTCCACCCTGCTGCTCCTACCTCGACCAAAATAATGCATCTATTCCAAGGTCTTCGAGATGACCTATTTCCAATATTATTAGGGGCAGTAATTGTAGAGTTTGTATTATCCATAGACCTGTTATAACATTTTGTCATCGATACACGTTAAACTTTATGGGCATCACAATCCCCCTTTCATAAACCAAGTGCTTAGTTTTTTTAAAATGGCATTGTAAAGGTATACCAAGGTAAATTGGCACGTTTATCAATACGAGTCAAAATCAAATCATGACAGGGCGAAAAGTATTGGTCATCACAAAAGCATTAGAGATTCAATAATGCATTCAAGGTAATGTTTTACCTGTACAACCTATTTTTGAAAAGTAGACCGTATTGCTTTGTATTTTGACTGAACCCGGATGTGCCACTTTACCTTGCTAGACCCATAACAGAACAGTATCCCAAGCCACAACTTTCACAATTTTGGTTAACGGGATTTATCCTTGTTCTAGTCCAAAATAGACAAAGATCACAAAGTTCGCGTTTTATATTCCTCTTACCCTAAACAAGTTTCTTATCAAATTTTAAGATGACTAGCAAAGTAGTTGTCACCTGGGCAATTCAGGTAACATGTAAAAGCAAATAACAACAAATAGCAATTTCAATTTACAACATCATTTAATTCAGGACAATCATGATTATAATCAACAATAAGAACATCATGATAAAGGTGATTTTAAATAAATTTTTACACCCAAGTGTATTCCTGAATTGAAGATGAAAAAATAATGAAATAAGAAATGAGTTAACGATGCAATGTAGTACCTCTGCAGTCACCTGCACTTTCCTTTACCCAAGGACGGCAAGCCAATTCAAATCTTCCCCTTTGCACAATTCTACCCTACATATCCTTTTCTATTGGTGTCAAAACCTGTAAACTTATCTCAAAATAACTTTTTTTTTAAATCTTCAATTTCCCCCCATTTATTTTTAAATGCTGTACATGGTATAAAACAGCTTTAAAATAGGACTTTCAATCAAAAATAATATAAAAGTCCAATATACAGTAAAATAATGTGCCATTTAATCCCTGTAATAAAAACCATGAATGTAAAAAGACACTACTATGGTAGGTAGCCGCACAATTACTCAATGTGAAAATACATTTTATTTTAGATCCGAATCTTGCATTTTACTTGGGCATCTTGACTGCATTACATTTGGAAATAATTAATGTGGGTATTAAAAACATATGGGTGAATTATATGTGGTGAATAATCTGTAATGTGGAAAAATATTGTGAGGAAACATTATATGGTGCCTAATGTTAACCCATACATATACTATGCTGTTGCTCAATACACAATATGTATGTACTTCTCTTTTCTAGCTTGAATTGCAACCTCTCCATGACTCGCAGGAACTGTACAAACCTCTTGATTTTAATTTATTCATTTATTTGGTTGAAATGGAAATGGAAAGCCTGTCAAATTTGCTCCCTTCATTCAAAGTAGAATTGAAATATATAATGTGATTTCTCAACTTAGTGTGCTTTTTATGAGAAAACAAGAATGCTTATGAAATTATTCTTTGCAATGTTGACTTTCTTTTTATTCATACTTCTTTTCCTCTGATGTCAAGTTGTATAAAATGTCATTACACAAATTCAGCACATTTGTACTTTCGGATGCATAAAACAGATGAACTTACTCAAATGACAAAAAATATTAAATAGTAAAATTGTTATAAACTCCACTTTTCTTTTCTCACTTTGAGGTCATCATTGTTACAAACTCTGTAAGAAAAAAATGAAAAAGGAAAATTTTAACTTTCTACAACTAGACAAACCATAGATATACATTTATTTTTATTTCCAGAAACGACCTATATATAAATATAGAAAATATATTCAGGGTTCATAATACTTTTATTTCCAGATATTTTCAAATCACAAAGAATTCAAAATGTTTGTTCATAGGAAATGCCAATTTTACAATACAAAGTGACCTGATCAAAGGAAGGAAAAAATATAAATAAATAAATAAATAGGCCTCCATCAATGCCTAAATAGGATTAAATTGTCAGGGACGTAATCCTGACAATATACACATTCAAAATTCAAGTAATAAAATAATTATTTCAGTACATATTGAAGTTCTAACCAATGAACAAGATCTGGAGACGAGTGCAATACATTTTATCAAGGGGATGTTGGTTGTAAACTTCAGCACAATTTTATTTTTACAAAAAAAGTATCACTACTCTTCTGAACAATACCACATTTCTAGTACTGTCATTTACAAAAGATTATTCTCATCAATCAACTTAAATCAAAACATTCACAACAAGAGGCTTAATGTGCCTTAACAGTCACCTGAGTGAAAATAGATTTTTTCAAATATCTTTCAATACAAAAGTCTTAAGTTAATAAATTTAGTTGCATAAAGCTGAACTGATCATTGGTTCATAAGAACGTTATTTTTTGAGGCCCCATGGGTCTTAGTGCCTTTTCATATGCAAACTTCATGCAGTTTCATATTGGAATAATTCCAGCAAAGTTTGGTTAACATTGGACTACTTGTTCTTGAGAAGTTGAAAATATATCAATGATAACAATGCACATCATGACAACAGACAAAAGACGATAGTAATAGGTCACCATGAGCCTTTAGTGACTTAAAAATGTTGAATGTTACATAAGAAAAACAGTTGTCTATTAAAAATAAGTAATATTGTGGCTTAAGATAGGTTCTGAAGAAATGAGGTTCTAAAGAAATATATCAAATACTAATAAGAAAACATTTATTATTGGAATGAACACAAAATAATTCAAATTTTATAACCGTTTCAATTTCAACAACATCAAAGCAACCTGTCATGATTGCTATATGATCTAACAACAAAAATTATTAAGTATCAAGTCTTTCTCTCTCTCTCCAATTATATGGAACCTTTCTTGACAAATATGAAACCAGACTGTATCAATCCTTGTTTGTCAATTCATTTCATATTTATTAAACAACCAGTAAATAGATAAAAATATCTATCACACAACAGGGCCTAGTTTGAAATGTGATGAACAAATTAAATCATAAGCACCTTAAATAAGAAAAGATTCATTAAAACAAATATTATAATGCATTTAAACAACAAAATTGGCAAACACAAACTCAAAGACTTCTTCTTTTTGGAGATATTTAAATACATCCAAACCTTTTCAGAAGGAAAAATTGGATAAATTTGATAAGATAAATGTATTGAGATTTTTTCTTCTCTCTCTCTCTCTCATTTGGAAGAAACTCTCATGAAGAATTTGAAATCAGAACAGGACAATTCTTGTTTGTCATTGCATTTCATATTTATCATACAACCAATAAATAGATAAAAATACCTATCACACAATAGGGCCTACTTTTAGCTTGAAATGTGATTAACTAATGTAAATTATAAGCACACTTAATAAGATTCTTGACTAGAGACAAAAATTAGAAGTACTTCAACCAACAAAAGTGGCAGAGAACTTCTTCCTTTTGGGGATATTTCAATGTATTCCAAACTTTTTGGAAGATAAAACTGGATACATATGACTACGTAAAAGTATTATAGCACTCCCATCCCCTCTCTCCTCATTTATAAGACCCATCTTGAAGAATATGAAATCAAACTAGTTCAGTATTGGACAACCAGTAAGCAGATAAAATTCCTGATCAAGCATCAGGACCTACTTCTAGTATGAAATAATTAAATAATAAGCACCTTTAATAAGGAAAGATTCAGGACTAGAAACAAAAAATATAATTTGTACTTCAAACAACAAAATTGGTAGACAAACATCAACTCAAAAACTTCCTCCTTCAAGAGATATTTCGATACATTCCAAACTTTTCAGAAGATAAAATTTGACACATTTAACTAAATTTATTGTAATTTGCAACATAGGTTATACACTACAATGTTACTTACATTTATTACTCAAATATCAAGAAATGATAACCATGAAAAGTTACATTTAGTATTGCAGATAAAACTGTAAAAAGCCAAAGCTTTTAGAAGAACATGCTTTCAAGTATAATAACTTGTCTTAACCGATTTCCATTTGCAACAGTAATTTAACAAGGTTATCAATTCTGAGAAATATCTTTCAGTGATGTATCCCTACTTCTACTACATAAACAAAATGCGAGACAAGTCTTTATTCCTTGAGCCTAGCTACTGGTACAGTTAAAAGGTTTTTCAGACATGAATGCAAGCAGTTGTCATTCTTCTATACATCTGACATGCCACAGATCTGGACAGTGACAATTCAGATCATTATCTACAGGTCCAACCAACAAACTAGGCACACAATGGATGGTAGTAATTCTACTTTGACGTCATCATAGCCACAAATTCTGAAATAAAAACACACCACAAAACTCAACATCATGCATAACCAAAGGGTTTCAACAGCAAGTCTCATAGCAGGGTTCGAAATTAGCGGTAGCCCACTAGCCCTAGATAAAAAACATTTAATGTGTTTTGGTTTGCTCAAAAGAAAGATTAGACTACAGTCACTTGAACATAAATTTAGATAAAAAACATGACAGTTAACTACTCATTTGTGTATTTATAAATTCAAATGTTCTCTCTGGGGACAATAGTTAGGTAGAATTGTGATCCTCCTGCATATTGACTCCTGCATTTGGTATAAGTGCCATTATCTTTGGGCTATTATTTCAAGCTAGTCCAACTGGCTAGTGAAGCAAAAATCTTAAATTCGATCCCTGCATAGCAGTCTTTTCTTCTTCAATATAACAACCTACAGATTACTCTAAATCAGTATTATTTAACAAATCTTTTCACATAACTTGAAGAATCATTATATCAGAAATAACATCACAGTTATAAATCCCACAATATCTGAATGGTCCCAATTTGAATAAAATATCACTAATGAAATAAGTATTTTTCTGCCGCCTTTTATCTTTCTTAAAATAAACATTCAAAAAAGTAAAATGAGAATAGCTGAATGTTGTATTGTCCCAAGCCTATCCTTCTATAACACACATTAACGAGTGAACTTGTAAAAGAAACATGCATAACAGTATAATAATCAGCACTCTAACCATTTTATATCCACTTGATTTAGCATTAAAATGTTAACTTCATGACTCAAACATTTGGAAAATTGTCACACCTTTTTATAATAAATGAATATGGGTACCATATTAAAATACTCATCATAAAACAAGTCAAAATGCCTTTTTAAATATTAATATAAATTTCACTGCAAGCATTTAGAAACCAAAGAATGAAATAAGATAATCTATTGAAGAATATAATTTCTGTTCCCATTTCAGTTCATAATTTGAGTCAACAGTAATTCCTTTGAAATCCATATGAATAGACCTACATAAGTAATAGTTTATGGCATATTCCATGAGGTTAAAATATCAAACAAAAGTTCAAATAATAGTCATCAGGGCAAAACCATGAACGGTGGATTGCCCATATTGCCTTTTTTTCTTCTTCTTATACTTGATTCTCAAAGTCAATGAGCTGCATAAACTAGGTCACAGTGACCTATTCTTTCTTGGAATTTAATGTTAACCACATTAAAACTCTGCAAGCTATGGTTATTGTAGGTCCAATATTTTGGCTTAAACAAACACAACCAAAAAGGGAAACCAAAATGTTGACACAGTAACCAGGTACTCGTTGAATGGTTGGATTATCGAATACTAAAATCAGTACTCGATTACTCCAACATACTTTAAAAATCGCATGTATTTTTGAAATATTTAGAAATAAAAATGAACGTCTAACAGATTTGACCCACCGTCTATCCTTGTTAGATGTGTTTATACAACAATTAGTGTCTTTATATGTGTCGCTTGGTTTGCTAAATCCAGCAGGAGTTGTTTGTATTTTACAACTGGGAAATATATACATGTAATGAATTGTTTTCGGTATGATAATTTATATTAGTTTTAAGATAATTTTGTCTTTAATACCGTTAAGAGATCTGTTAAGCTTCCCAAAGAGCTTTTAAGATTAAACATTTTTTCTGGATATAAAAAAATATACCTCCTCGGGCTAACATATATCCATGCACTTTCAACTTTGAATAATATCTGGGTCTGTAACTGCAATCTTACACAAGTGACCGATTACTTGATCGGAAAACCATTCAGTCAACCGGCTGAGAGAAATTGACTGATTTGACAACCCATTTATATATATATATATATATATATATATATATATATATACACACACACACATACACAAACATACCACACACATTTATATGTATCGTTTTCAACCCATTAAGCACCCAGGGCACTACAAAAAGCGGTGAAAAGGGGTAGGCGCTTAATGGGACCAATCAATAGTCAAATGGTTGTAAAACAACTCTTTTTACACTCTTTCTTATGACTTAATGTAATTGACCATGTGAAGAATCACATGGTCAATTACATTAAGTCATAAGAATAAAGACACAAAACTTGTGATTCAATTACCTTCTCTTGTTTAACATGGATTTCATCTGAAGACTTCAAACTGCAGTTCATACATATACTGAATTCTCTTTTTTATTGTTTAATACTGAATGTGAACAACAGGGTGAACATAATTCGCAAAGTTTTGCTCAAAATTTTGGAAAAAATAATAGATTTTGTATTGAGTATGGGTCCTATTACAGGACCCACATGTTGAATATTAATCCCTGGAAATTAAGAACTTAGAGTCAGATATATAAAGAAGAATATAGTACCAAGTATACATGTATCGTAAGATCTGTATAAGGTATTTTACATGCCAGATTTACTAAATGCTCGTCCAACTTTATCATCTCATATGGCCAAGAAAATGATATTAAAAAGCATTTAAGTACAAATAAACACAAACTAGCTCGTGGAAGTAGCGATACGCCGAAGCTGGAGTGATTTTTTCGTCAGCAACAGTTTACTGGGGTCATCGTTAAAAGGACAGAGAACACGTTTCACTAACAGATTAGATCAACATACCCAGTATCTATATATTACACTTTTTGGAGGAATACTTGATTTTAACACCTATATTGTTCAACCTTTTCACTACTGAAACGCCCGCTAAATACCCTTATCCTCATTACTGTAATCCACTAAGATTTCCATTGCTGCATTACTGTAGCGCCCAAAAGCACCATTTTCAAAGGGCTTTTTTTGGGGGGGAGGGGAAGAATGCCATTGGCGAAAATGTTGAGCTCACATGTAAAAATCCACACGCAATGGATTCTCCTTTTTAAGGCATTACCCCCAGAAAAATCTATTTTTCATTATGGTTTAAGTCTGTATACCAAATTAGGAATTTTTATGATCAAATTGGGAAAAAACACATTATTTTGCATTGGGAATGGGGTCAAATTTCAACCCAATGAAACCTATAGAGAAAAGCCCGATTTCCAAATGACTATTTGAGTATGAAAGTCTTGCAGTATACAAGAGACTACAATGTGATAACCTATTAAGAAAAGCACGACTGATAACAAAAAAATCTGTGGCATTTCCAAATGAAACTCTGAACTAAAATAAGGTGATTTGGTCAACTCCCTCGATTACACTTTGCCATTGATTGCGGCAAGATAAGTTGAAGATTACTTGAGTATATCAGGGGATTATCTGGGACCATATCAAATTCACAAATGATTATGTCATATTTGATATGAAACTATGTAATAAAAATGATTATGAAAGGATGCCTGTTACAAAAGATGAAATGTGTAAAAATATATATAAAGACTTGTAAACAGTGTAATTTTATCTCAATTTCTAATTGATATTACAAGTTTTTTCTTCAAAACCAATTAAAATAAAATTTTAATTGTTGATCATTTCTTTGTCTTTATATACATCCATTATACTGTAGATAAAGTTTCTAAACGCCTTCAGTAATTACAGTCGGTCATGACATTGCAGCTGGCAGTAACTGTACGTTTGTTTGTTTGTTGTTGTTTAATGTCCCACTCAAGAATATTTCACTCATATGGAGATGTCACCAAATGCCGGTGAAGGGCTTCAAATTTTGGCCTATGCTCAGCACTTACGGCCATTGAGCAGTGAGGGTTCTTTAACGTGCCGACACCTACTGTGACACGGGACCTCCAGTTTTTACTGTCTCATCCGAAAGACAGGAAACCAACCTGTCACCGGTGGGACTCGAACTCACGACCTCACTATCCAGAGTCGAGCGCGCTACTGACTAACTGTATGTACACACTACAATGTATACACTATATGTTGCAGAAGTGAGAGGCTCAACTTTGGCAAACAGAATTTTCCAAAGCCTTCAGAAATGTGGTAAATTCACTTTTCTAAGTAATACTTAACTTGTATGTCCCATGTAATTCTTGACTTGTGTTTAACTTTTTTAATATGATAGTGTCAAAAACCGCCCGCTAAATTCAATGTTCACTACTCACAATAATGTCCACATTCGTTTGGTAGAAGTACAACGACTGATTACGTGAATGTCGGAAACTGCCTCGTGTTTTCTTTCACTTTCAATGGGGTTTTTCCTGATTTCAGTTTATGACCGGAAAACACAATTATAATGAGTTTAGATGAAGCTTTAGTATATATTATCACGTGTATATGTAATGGATGCTGGCGTAAAAATGAAAAATTACGATAAATAAAACAGTGCTAATATTCTGAAATTGGTGAAAGTTGTTGAATAATTGCTGCAGCTTATGCATTCAAGATTCCCCCCCGATGTTTTAGATTTTTTCAACTCAGATTCCGATTTTAAACATGACTTTTTAGGATTTGATTTGAATGATGATTCTACATGTGAACAACCTGTAAACCCTATTTCTACGAAAACAGAATCCAATATAGATATTGACCCCGAATAAGATGTTATCGGTGATGATGATTTTATGGACAATTTCAATGCAGAAACCTCCTTCACAGAACCTTTGTCTAAAAATAATTTAAATCAAAGCATTAAATTTAACACATTTACAGCCGAAAATGTTGGTCCAACTTACAATTTGGATTTTTATCAAGCGAGTTAGCATATTTTCATCTCCTTTTTCATGACAAGTTTATACATAAAATTTGTGAGAGTACAAATAGATATGTAATTTTTTATATGAAACTGATTGAAGTTGTTCAGCTATCAGCCATCTTGAATTTGATCTACAGTACAAACATGGTGTTTATTCTGTCAAACACTCTACTTGGTGTAGAGTGAAACACGGTACAGGTCGGTGATTTTTGGTGTTCAACACCAGAAAAACACTATCACTCCGTGAAAAATAGTGTAAAGGATTATCTATCAACATGAATGACTTGACACTTCAATATGCAATAAAAATCGTCCGTGCGTAACAAGCTTACCTCGGCAGTTAATCTCCTGAGACAGTGTTAACTTTTTGGGGGCATCCTGTTTTTAAAGGGCAGTGCCAGTATTTACATTTAAGTCGCACAAAGACATTATTTTGTAAAGACAAAAATGATAATTTATTTATTGAGCAATTTGATCAGACAAAATGAGACTTAAATTGAAATTAATTACAGATATAATAAACGTAATATATCGCCGGTTCATCTGGGATCAAGTTGCTGGCAATTACATCAGCACTACATGTATAAAAAATTCTGTAAAACTTTACTAAAATGAGTTTTTTTGAATCGTAGTATCATGCCAGTAATATTCTTTAATCATAAATGATTAGACAGAGACACGTCGACGACCAGTTACATAACACTAACGCAATTATAAGGTGATCCATGTCAATCCATTTTTTGTCATTTCCGAATGTCTTAAAATCATTTACTTAAAAAATATTGACTATTGAAAATAAAAATAAGGGCAGATATGCATCTTTATAGATGTGGTTACATAAATTTAAAAAATCTATTTAAAAAAAGATGCATCATTTTATACCTGATTTTTTTTATCCCTCTTATGATATTGAGGGAGATAACTTATACTTCTTTTGACTCGTGTATTTGCCATACTTGATGTATGTGAATCAACTATCACCACAATTTTACAATGTCACCATTTCTTTTTAATGTTTGATGAAATAGTAAGTCTGAAATACCGGACTGTATTACTTTTTAAAACAATTTATTACATATGATATGCTGGTGAGCACTGAAAGTTTTAGAGTGATGTTTCAAGTAAAAAAATATTAAGCTATTTGTCAACATTTTCGATTGAGAGGGAGAGAGAGAGATATACGTATTACTACACCTCTGTGACACAAATGAAATACATGATAATTGTGTAATTTCTGTCGGAAATGAAATGTGATTAAAGTTAATCTGAAAAGTTCTTTTTCAAGACTGATCAACAGTTACTATCAAGGTAAAAGTTTGGCATGCAGCCAACGATGATCGGCACATCAAGCGTCCTTGGTCTGCTTGGGATAATTTAGCAAATCAATTTCAAAGCTCTCAGTAAAGAAGTTGTTGTAATTTTCATTGTTTCGTGTCATAATTTTAGTAGAAGGGAAGGGCAGAGTTTATGTATATGCATCACCGAAGCGACTCTGATATTCTGTCCAACAAGACATGGATTTACATCGTGTTTATTAGCTGTAGGGAATATAATTAATCAATCTAAGCACCCCATGGAGAAGTTTAATCCAAAACGCTTCAGCTGACGGTGTCACACGGAGTTTTCTCGATGTCAAAGAAATATGCCGCCATAGTGTAGAGAGAAATTTTGCGTATGTTTACACTATAATGAGAAAGAGAATCACGGTGATTTTTGGTGTATTTTGTCATCATTTTCGCGGTGTAGAGCGTTTGACAGAATAAACACCACGTTTGTACTGTATAAGTAAACAGGTGGTGTAAAAACTGACATCATCATTTTATATTTCTTAGGTGCAGATGGACATTGCTTGATATATGTTTCTAGTACTGTTAGATTTCCCCCTATTTCTGGAGATTGAATTTTTTAATTTTTTGTTTTATGCCATACTCAACAATCTTTCAGTCATATGATGGCGTCAAGTTTTCATTGGTGGAGGAGAAACCCGGTTACACCACTGACCTTCCACAAGAAAAGTGGGAAGTTTGCCAGAAATAAAGGAAATCTAACAGTACTAGAAATATATATAAACACAATTTCTCTGGTATATTTCAGGGTTTAGTTTATTCAAATTTAAAAACCTGACTTTGTACCTTGTTTGTTAAAAAGATTCCTTTACATTTTTTTATATTTTGACCCTTAGCCCCATGGAAGAATTGTATAACCAACATACATAATTACAATACAAGCGACTTTTACTGCAATGACCATCACCACTTCCACAATATCTGAATACATCGACTGATAACTGCCAAATAGTGGGAAAACCCCATAACTATCTATAATGGGTGCCAGTTTCAACCAATGCGAAATAAGAATACCCTTCTATTTGAATATTTGCATAAAATCAATATTCATGAACATGATCTTCTATTTTGATAACGTGGTAACATGGCTGAATTTCCAAGATATTGTGTGTTGCGGTTATAATAAATTGGACGATAATAGTAAGTTTCATGACTTTGATCCAGAATATATCCATTCAAACAATGATATAAAAGGTATTTATTCAGTAGAACTGAAAAAGAAGCGAAAAATGACATCAAAACCACATTGTTAGTGTCAAGAATGGCTAATTCCCAGCAATGCTGCCGATTTGATGGATGATTACACAAGTATTAATCTGCATTTATTTACACACAGTGTATGTCCAGTTATCTCAACTTCAGGATCAAGACCCATTTGTCATCTGGGACTCGTTTTACAAGTCCTAAATCCTAAGTCTTAGTCCCAATTGTCATGGGACTGACCAATCAGCAATGCCTTGCCATGGTAGTTTGGACTAAAAGATAGGATATAGGACCTTTCATAAAATGGGCCCCAGAATCTTAATTTTAATCAATTTCAGCTTCCTAACATCATCTGGTACTTCAATAATAATGTTAATTGGAAACACTCCTGGTGATTATTTTGTCCTAACTTAGATATGTATGACAGGAGTGGGTGCAGAAAATAAGATTCATGTGAATTATGTTGGTCCTTTATTAAAATAAATTTGCACCATTAAAATGAGCAGATAAATTTAAGAAAAAATGTTTACATTAAAAATGTGTTGGATTAATAATTAATCTTTAAGTCTGAAAACTTAAAACACTCAACAATTTTTCAGTTATATGGCGGCAGGCAGTTTTTTATTGATGGAGGAAAGAACCCGGTTACAATGTATCCAGGAAGAGACCACAGACCTTTCGCAGATGAACTGGCAAATGTTCTAGCAAAATCAGCTTAGGTTCCAGTGGGACTTGAACCTGTGCTGATCAAAAGTGTGCAGACAGTTATTTCACTTTGTAAATAATGTGCTACATTGTATACCAGAACATATCAGCATGTGTACGTTTAAAATCTAATTAAATGATCATCAGGAGTTAATGATCATCAAGAAATGTTGATTGGGATCTCTTAAAATGAAAGATGAAATTCAGGTATGCTTAATTGAGGATTAAAGTGTACAGTATGTCAGAGACAGACATGAAATGTGTATTTGCTGGAAATAATCAATTATAAACAAGTCTATAAGAAAACATCAGCTCAAAATTTTTTCCCCAAAGAGTTCACAAAGTTTGAATGAGAACAAAGGATCATTCACCCGTAATGGTAACATATATATATTTTTTATTTATTCATAAACCATTTAAATGCTCTCTCAGGCCAGTAAAATAATTTATATCACTCAAATGAAAAACATTGCTAACACAGACACACAGTAAGACAATACATTCAACCAACCAACATCAAATAATACACTGGTATAATACAAACTACACTAAAACTAAAGCAATATCATTTTTTATTTCAAGACATGCAAATATATCTGTGAATATTTGTCAAACAGCACTCAAAACACTTACATCAATTTACTTTTTCTAAACATATTTTCCAAAACCTGAACTAAGATTTTGCACTAAAAACTAAAGGAATGAATCACTTTCAAAAACTTAAAGCTTTTTGAAATGACATATTATTGTACTTCCACTGACATTTTTACTTGCCTAGACAGTCAGTTAATTTTTTAAATATTGGTGCCTGGTTTCCGTTTACTTGTGGCAGGCAACTGTTAAGGATGATCCCCTATTAAGGAATTCTCATGGATGTGTGAATGCAAACCTCAAAATTCTTTCTTTTTTCACTGAATATACCTAAAACGTATTAATTTAAAGCAGACGGGCAGGTTCTGTCCATATTTTTATACATTTTTTTTTACATTGATGTGACGTTGTGTAATATCCTTATAAAACTACAAAAAGGAAATCAATGAATTCATATATGATACCGTATTGACATATTAACTTAATATTGGGCATTGACTGATACAAAACTGAATCTTTTGGTCAAAACTTTTCTTCAAAATAGGCACAATTTAAGCATACAAAGCCCTAATTAGCAAAAAAGTAGCCTATCCGAGGTATCCTATTTTGGTAGAGGAAAATATAGCTCCATTGCATAAATAAATAGATATAACAAAATAAAAATGTGTGCAAAACTAGTTTAACCGGTTTCTTTCATTAGTACAACATGTTGTATAATAAAAAGAAATAAATATCTATCCATATTAAGATTTCAGAAAATACAGCTAAAAAGTACCCCACCCCCTCGTTTTTCCCCAAAATTTGTGCCAATACACAATTTTAAGTGCAATGGTGAAATAAGAATATGTGCAAAACTAGTTTAATAAGAATATGTGAAAAACTAGTTTAACAAGTTTCCTTAATTAATACAAGTTAACATACATTATTTAAACAAAAGTAATAAATATCTATCCATATTAGATTTCAGTATCTATGGCTTAGTTGTACCCCACCCCGTTGCTTTTTCCAAAAATTTGTGCCAATACACAATTTAAAGAGCAATGGTAAAATAAGAATGTGTGTAAAACTAGTCTGACGGGTTTCTTTTATTAATACAATTAGTTATATGTTGTTTAAACAAAAGAAATAGATACCTAGCATGTTAATTTTCAGTATACACGGCTAAGTGATACCCTCCCTTTTTAAATTGAGAAAAAGTACTGGCACATTGCCAATACATGACACAAGAGCAAAATCTGAAAATATCATTGTTTTGACCAATCAGTGACCTTTATTTTGTTACCATTGAAATTGACACTTTCATTACATCTGCCATTGAATTTGAAATACAAAGATACCCCAAAGTATCATTTTCCACGAAAATCTGACAATATCAAAATTTTGATCAATTACAGGCTTTTATTTTGTTACCTTGGCCAACAACCTTTCTGTGACCATCTACCATTGACTTCATCTAACCAAAATACCTTGAACTGCAATTTTTCATTAAAAAGATATCGAAATACCTCTTTATACTTATTTTCAGCAAAATCTGACAATCTCAAGAGTTAAGAGTTATCTTCCCTAACGTATCTATGACGTAATCAAACAGTGGATCATCCTTAATGTTGAGCCGTTGGATCTGGTACATCTGAGACATTTTGTTCTCCTTACCTTGTATTTATATGCCATAGAAATATAGACCAGATTGGGATGTGATCCACTAGTCACAGCCTTACACACACTTTATCTCAATTTCTACTATTCCATTGATTCCAAATTTATTGTTTTATGCACAGCTGCCAACACAACCATTGGTTACAGAAACAATAAGAAGACAGTAAAATGTCCTGTACACAACCAAGACAGTACTAATTCACTAGCCCACTCCCAGTACAAGCTAAATTTTGGCTTGGAAAGTGTCGAGGGAAATGATTGGATGACGGCAATTAACACTCAATAATATTTGTTGTATATACATCTCTTATAGGCTATAGAAAAATAAAAAGATTTGAAAAGGAGCCTTTCAGAAGCAGGTTAACTTTTTGAAACACACATATCTTTAAGAGAATGTCCAAACCAGCCCATGAGAATTACCCAACAAGGTCCTGTTCATTTATTTTCAACATGCCATTAGTAAATCATGAAAATTAGATATATTCCATTATTTAGAGTAGTTGTAATGGTCTAAGCACATCAGTTTCTTCAAGCCATTCTACATTACAATGTTCAATAAGCTATACTTGCAGACAAGTTTGAGACAATACAGCATGCAATATATAAACCAAATTCCAGATAAATGCAGAAAACAAATCTTATTGATTAAATTCATTGGCAGTAAAATATAGATATTCATACTGAAATGAAAAGCCATTTCCATCCATCTAGTAGGACAGAAATTTTCCTCTCAGCATTGTTTTTTTGTACAGAAAGTCTGTCTCTTAAGTATTTTTCCCACAAATATTTTATTCACATTAAAAACGTACCTTCATAATTGACCTGTCCATCTCCATCAATATCAGCTTCCCTGATCATTTCATCAACTTCTTCATCTGTCAATTTTTCCCCTAAATTTGTCATAACATGTCGTAGTTCTGCTGCACTGATAAATCCATTTCCATCTTTATCAAAAACACGGAATGCTTCCCTGATTTCTTCTTCACTATCTGTGTCTTTCATTTTTCTGGCCATCATGGTTAAGAATTCAGGAAAATCTATAGTACCATTGCCTGCAACATACACATGCATTGATATTGATAAATACTTTATTTATGATGACACCAATAGCCTCAACTTAAGTACAGTAATGTTTCACAATATCAATGTTCTCCCTTTTTTCTCTCACTTGTGTGACAGTGTGCAACAACTGGTCCTGAAACAACAGAACCATATTGCAGATCTGCCAACATGGAGATTCAGGAAAGTATTCGCAAGCAGGGAGTGCAGTAAAATGTTTAACCCTTACATTTACAATGAATAGTGTTCTAGTATCAAACTTATTCAAATGTAGAATTGTTACTAGAATTGACATATATGGATATAAAAAGTACAAGCCAAGGTAGGAGATACTTCATCTCAAACTAAAGAGATCACACTATTAATATCGAGTTTGTCTTATTCAAAACATTCAAAAAATTGAAGACATATACAATTTCTGTCTACATTTAATTAATAAAATGTTCAAATTGGTTTTTGTATGTTGTAAATCTAATAAATGACAAAAATTGTGTTAAATCATAATATAAAATTGTAATTTTGAGGCATCAGAAGGAACTGTTGGAGAAAGATTGCAGGAACGATAAATCTGCTGCACCGACTATAAAGAGTCCACCACGCCCCTACACTTTAAAGTCACATTCCGGAGACATTATTGTAATTTTCTGGATATATTGTAATTTTTTACAGTTTCATTAGAAAATGACTCCTAACCGACGAAATTGAAAATGATTTTTTAAAATTTGATGTATTAATGAAGTTATTTGAGGGGAATTCCATAGGAATTCTTAAATTTACCTTGGTGTATGAGTGATATAAAGGGAGTATTTGATTCACCACGAGAGTACTATTCCGGTACAGTCAAAGCACATGTTGCAATCAAATGTACCAGGGCAAGAAGGAGTTATTTCAAAGATGTCAACAAAATTTATATACTTCACATAAGTTCATGGTTAAATTGCTTGCCCAGGACAGTGTTCCAGGGTATTTTATTGGTGTTCCGCTTGTCCGAGTTGTCTTGGACATTGAAACAAACACGCTCAGTATAGCGTCATCATGTGACTGACGACATCTTACCAGTTAAAATAGATAAATGCGTTTCCCACGATCAATTAACCAATTAGTTGAAATATGACTTAAAAAATACAATGAAAGTTCATGCGAGTATGCATAAAGAGAGTACAAAAAGTTTATTTATGGCATACTCCCCGGAATGTGGCTTTAAACCCATAATTTTACACAAATTATGTTTTATGTATCATTTTGATAACATAACCAACCTAATTATCACATTGTATTAATCAGATGTATTCAGGATTGGTATATACCGTATTCGACCCATTAAGCACCCCCTCCCCCTTTTTATATATATACAATTGAAAATCTTTTCTAAGCTTCTTAAGACATAAAATTGCAGGGTTCAACATTAAGGTCTGTACAGGAAAATTCCATTTTCATACAGATATTTTAGACATTTGGCATTCAAAGATTCAAATCTCATAATTACTTCAAATCTCATAATTACTTCTCTCTCTCTCATACACACACAAAAACTGGCTCTCTTATGACCATTTCAGATACCTAATGATTTAGATTGGTTAAAGACAGCCTCAAATGCCTCAGCATTGTTTTAGACATTTATGTAGAGCAACAAGATAAGTCTATCCCCAAGGGGCATTTTACAACCCCCCCACCCTTTCTGGACACATACTTATATTTTTGGTGCACAAGACAAAATTGAATGTTACAATATTCAGAAACAAAATGCTGACCATCAGCATCTACTTCATTAATCATATCCTGCAACTCTGCCTCTGTAGGATTTTGACCCAGAGATCTCATCACTGTTCCCAACTCCTTTGTTGTAATGGTACCATCTCCATCTTTGTCAAATAGACTGAAAGCTTCTTTGAATTCTGCAAAATCAAATTTACACATATTAAACATGTATGTTTCAGCAAATACAAAGGCAAGCATCTTGATATTCTGGTACCAAAGTGAAACATAAAACAAAACAAGAGGCCCAAGAGGGCCGCAATTGCTCACCTGAGAACCATCTACAAATGTTGAAAGACCAAGAAAGTACATGTCAATGTAGGCTGATCTGGCCAAGAAACATAAATATTGCTGTTTTAAGAAATTCATCAAAAATTCTAGCTATCAAATTTTGGCAAAATTCTTGCACAAAAACATTTCTTCCAACTACATACAGGTAAAACACTTTAATGCATCATTGTGAATGCAAGGGGAAATAACTTATGAAATCATGCGAAAATTAATGGAAATGACTAAGGCTGAAAAGATCTGAAAAACACGTCAAAAATTAATATTCCGATTTTTATGAAAAATACAAATTGAATCATACATCCATGTAGATCACTCAGAAACAATCCAATTTTCAATTCATACAGCGGTTCTGGATAAGATTTTTAAAGAGGGATATCTTTTTGGGATCCATTCTGCCCTGCCCTGGATCCACCCCTGGACCAATCTGGCTAAAAACTACAAACTTAGTAAAGGACCTTGAGCACTTGCTTCCTGTCAAGTTTTGTCAAAATTCCTCCAGTGGTTTCAGAGAAGAAGTTGAAAATATGAAAAGTTTACGGACGGACGCCCGCCGGACACTGGATGGGGAGTGATCACAATAGCACACTTGAACCTTTGACTCAGGTGAGCTAAAAATAATGAACTCCAGACTCTTGTGTATGCAATACTATAACAGATTTATCATTCTCAATAGGTAGTTAATGTTACAATACAGAGTTTAAACAGAATTTACAAACACTTATAGAGCCAGTGATTTTCTGCGATTGCAGAATCAGCAATCTAAAACGGAATTTGCATTTTTTGAAAAATCTTTTAAAAATTCCTATATGAGGTAGAGTTTATTAAATTGTGAACTAGAGTGCTATTTCCATGTGTTAACTTCATTTTTTTTATTTATAATATTTCATCACATAATTTTACATCAGATACTATTTTATCCCGTAGACCTACATGTATAAGCCAGATACACTGTAATCTGACATTTAATTCCATTGTCGTAACATCAGTACTGATTGACATCTGGATTCTACTAAAACAAAAATAGCTTGAACTTGATATATTGAATTAGGTTTTCATAATATTTAGTTCAATTTCTGAATATGTATACCAATTTTTATAATTTATAGCAAAATTTCAGTGTACAATCCATTAGTGTTTCCCCCAGGAACACTAAAGGGCATGGCAATAAGTCATGAAAAAGGGCACTTCCTTGCACGTCAAAGTTAAATTGGCCAAAATAAAAATCCTTGGCCAACTCGAAATACCTTGATGCACAGTACTGCTACTGAAAATTCAAAAATTACATTTTTGAAAACTAAAATTAGGAGAATTAGGGAGAATATTTCACAATTTTAAGAATTAATTCTACATTCTAATTAAATTTTAATTAAACATCATCTCTTGGAATTCTTCATAACATATTTTACTACAGCCAACATCAACATCAACACATTCAAGTTAGTAACTTGCCAACACATTTTCTGGCCTGGAATGTTTACAAAATTCTACCAAATGTTAACCGCATTTATATTTATGTTCTTTTTTAGCTTTTGTCCATTGCATTAAATATTTTGAAGACCAATTTATTGTTGATGATTTTAGATTGGGTACTGTCAAAACAACGTATAGGTGTGAAATTAAACTCAAGAATTAATTGTGCACGGGCAGATCCTAAAATGTTAAGATACTCTCAGGCCAGGATGGCACGGAAATGATTTTAAAAAAGGGCATGGCACTGCGCCATCCTATTCATGCTTAGGGGAAAGGCTATTCATCTTAACTTTTTACGACATACCGCTCAATTAACAGCCGGTTTTTGTTATCAACACAAACATGTTTTCACTCCTTGACGTTTTGACAGCGAGCTACAATGGCTGAAGACACACATACATATATGTAAAAAGAGGAGATTTCCTCCCATTTAATAAATAAATACATCAGCACGGTTTGATCAGTTTCCATTCCATAAAATTGTTTTACACAGGTCCAAACAGAGTCCGAAAAAAATTACATGGATAATTGATAAAATACAATCAGCGATATTATGACAAATTTAAATTTCGTTTTTGGAATTTTTAACGGCTGTGACAACGGACTGCACTTTGACAGAATTTACAAAACGCAGAGTCTGTCTCCTGGTTGAGCACTAGACATGACTGTATATGAGTATTCTTTTAACCAAGATCTTTGAAACTCAAACTAGTGTTCTATGATGAGAGATTCTTCTGTTGAATTTGGCACTGGTTTAACCTTTTTATCCTGATAGTGATTAAATCACCCGCTAAATTCATTGTTCACTACTCCTGATAACGACCTTGATCACCCGGTAGAAGTTTAACCCCTGAATACGAGAATGTCGTAAAATGCCTCGTGTTCCTCCTTCAATTGTTGCACTTTCAATTAGGGTTTTTTCCACTTTCACTTTATGACCGGAAATCACGAGAGTTAGAGGAGACTTTAGTCTATATTATCACATGTACATGTAACGGATGCTGGCGAAAATAAGCAAGTTATGGCGAATATAAAAGTGCCATTATTTTGAAATCAGTGACTGAAAGTCGTCGAAAAATGGCTACTGCTTATGCATCCGAGATTCCCTCAAGATGTTTTAGACATTTTCAACTCTGATTCAGACTAAAAATGAATTTAGTATCTGATTTGGATTATGATTCTACACGTGCACATCCTGTAAACCCTATTTCTACAGAAACAAAATCCGAGATAGATATCAATTCCAAATAAGATGTTAGCAGTGACAATGATTTTATGGACAATTTCAATACAGTAATCTCCTTCGTGAAACCTGCGTCGACAAATAATTTAAATCAAAGCATAAAATTTAACACATTTACAATGAAACTGTTGGTCAAACATACAATTTCGATGTTTTATCAAGTCAAAAATGAGTTAGCATATTTTTATCTCCTTTTTCATGAGTTCATGCAATTTTAAATGGAATGTGGAGGAAAACTTGTGTGTACAATAAAAACTATACAACAATTTAGAATAATTTATTCAAGTTTCTCATCCAAAAGTTCTATTTGTAAAAAAATTAATTAAAATAAGATCATACCCTTAAAATTCCTCTCATAAATTTATTCATTTCACCCCCATAATTAAATTAGAAATCAGATTGCACAGCAAAACAACACCATGATGACAAATCATACAAATATGACAGCATACAACATGCTTTATTAACAGTAAAGTTAAAGGGGCATTACTAGTAGCTGCATTTGCCCCAAAATCATTTGATTTTTTTTCTACTTTTACTACTTATACTTTATGAACAATAACAAATAAGAGCTATAAACAGGCATAACAATCTTTTATTCCTATATATAGATTTTGTGCAAATAAAGTAAGATCCAGCGTGGTATTCATATACAAATAGTAAGGCCGAGTTTATCAATTGCAAGTGAAAAAAAGTGCCAAACTTGGGTTTCTCAAACAAATTTCACAATATATATACAGGGCTCTACAACACTAAAAAAATTCACTCTTCATTTGGCCAGTGAACCAGAAATTTTACTAGCCAGCCAGGAACTTTTACTTGCCAATATATATATATATATATATATATATATATATATATATATATGTGTGTGTGTGTGTGTGTGTCATGTGTGTTCTTAAAAAAATCCACTGGATGAAAATATAGAAATGAAATAAAATATTAATTTTCTAAGTTTATGTAACATTTTATTGTTTCAATCCATTTAAAACAAGGTTATTAACTGCATGTTGATCTTTTGTGCATTTTTTATCAATCCAGTAGTGTTTATATGCCTATTTTTTTCATATTTGTTGCTCTAATATCGAGGCAACCTTAAACTTTGTTTTTACATATTTAGCGCCAGTTTCTTTTCGACAGAATTTACAAAACAGAGACTGCCCACTAGAATTGAAATTTTGCCTGTAAGTTAAAATCTAGAGTCCAACAACCATGGCTTGATCGTCAGACAAAACACTATGAAGTTCTTTAATTTATAGGTGTTTGTCCGACTCTCGATTTTAATTTACAGATAAAATTCCCAGTTCCAACTGTGGTTAATCCTTTGGGGATTCTGTCGCGGCCGTTTTATTGTGTTGCCCCACGATATAATCCCCAAAGGAATTAGGCTGTGGTCTGCCTGCCCTCCTCGTCGAACACTATGCCGAACTTTCTGCCCCGATTTTACCACTTAAAAATCGCTTAAATTAAAATCGAAATCGGGGCAGAAAGTTCGGCCTAGTCGAACACTAGCCATAACTTTGTTCCAGTATTCCTTTAACCAAGATCGTTTAAATTTAGTAGTGTCTAATGATGCTTCTGTTGAAATTGACTGAGAGAAGAAAATGCCATCGTGTGCTGTTAGGAAAATTTCAAGTCGAAAACATGAGAGCAATACAACGTGTTTTCATACAGTAATCCACGTGAGTTAGATGCTCTAGTTTATCGAAACTGAATAACCAAATTTGTTGTTGTAAAGCGCATAACAGACCATGATTTCGATCACATGTAATTTCACAGTGAGAACGGACAAACTTTTGATTTCCGGTTCGGGGAAAAACTGGTCGCAATGTGGCGACTGAATGAGGATAAACACTCGCCAAAATCTAAAAAATGGTCGCATTTGCGAGTGATTTGGTCGCATTGTAGAGCGCTGTATATAGGAAATTTTTTTTATGCCTCTGCATATCTCTTTTTTTGTTACTGTATATTAACCTAAGTAGTAAGAAAGGAAACAAAAATGTTTTTAAAAAACACAGCTAATGCCCCTTTAAACACTCTAGTTTATTTAACTCTTTACTCCCTGATCACGCCTGTAGGCGTGATAATTTAATATCGCTTAGCGTCGAGTAACGACTATACTCGTGGTTGTTTACTTGTCGGCCATGTCGGATCCCGACCTGAGGCGTGATTTCAACGAGACGTAAATAAACTACTGATTGGTTGAAACAACGGATTTACCTGGATATCCTGTGTTATTAGCGAATCAAAATAAGTCTTGTGTAAATTGTACAGCACACCTGGATCGCTTACGAGTGATTTGATTGGATGTTTTTGAGAAGAGACGCGCACAATTTGAATAGTAAAAATACATGCTAGAAAAGATGGACGAAAGCGACGATAGTGGATCTGAGTTTGAGGGTTTTTCTCTTGAAGATGTAGCAATCGCGCAAGAGAAATTAGACAAAATGCTTGAGGATAGTTCAGATATAGACGACATAGATTCCTGTGACGACGAAAGTGATCTTGACGATGATATTCCCCTCGCAAGTTTGTTTGGAATTCGAGATCGCACTGCTCAAAATGGCGCCGGGGAAATAGAAATAAATCAACAATGGGAATCCACGCTAAAACCAGTGAAAGTGAACGATTTTATCGGCAATCCTGGACCAGTGTCAATTCTTAATGAACACAAGGAAGAAATGGATTTTTTTTCATTTATTGTTTGACCAAGATTTATACCAGAAAATTGCCGATGAAACCAATAGATATGCGCGAGTGCATCAAGAAAAAAATGGCGAGGACAAAATGTGGTATGACACAAATTCCACCGAAATCTGTGCTTACATCGCATTCCACATTATTATGGGCATCATTGTGGCACCCAGCCAAGATATGTATTTTACCAAGGATTCATTATTCAAACCGACAGCAATAAGTGAAAGGATAACACGTGATAGAATTGACAAATTACACCAATATTTTCATGTTGCCAACACAGCTGAAAATCCAACAAGGGGACAAGTTGGTCACGACAAATTGGCTCATGTACGACCAGTGTTAGAAAGTGTGCGACAAAAACTTAAATCCGAATATAGACCACACAAGGAATCATCAATCGATGAAGCTATGATAGCGTATACTGGTAGGTTAGGCTTCAAGCAATATGTCCCAATCAAACTGACAAAGCGTGGCATAAAAGTGTGGATGAGGGCAGACCCTAACAACGGTTATGTAAATGACTTACAGGTTTACACCGGCAGGGATAACAATGTGTCTGAACGTGGACTTGGGGAAAGAGTCGTATTAGACTTGACACGTGACATATTTGGAAAAAACCATCACATTTATTGTGATAACTATTTTACCACAGTTCGCCTCTTTGAGGAGCTTTTGAAAAATCAAACTTATGCGTGTGGCACCGTTAGAAGCAACCGACGAGGCTTACCTGATGCAGTTGTCAAAACTAAACTAAAAAAACAGGGAGACTTACTCCAGAAGCAGAGGGGAAATTTAGTATGCACAGCTTGGCATGATAAAAGGACCGTGATGCTCTTGACCACGAACTCTGACCCAACTGTAAATACGACTGTGCAAAGGAAACAGAAGGATGGCACTACGCTTGATGTAACATGCCCCATTGCAATCAAACATTATACACAGAACATGAATGGGGTTGATAGAGCAGATCAGTTGCGGTCAAGTTACAGCATAAGTAGGAAAGCTTCTAAATGGTGGAAGTACTTATTTTGGTTCATTATTGACGTTGCCATTTGTTCAAGTTTTGTTTTGATGAAAGAATCAAAAAATCATCAAATGACAACAAAAAGAGGCCGGAAAAAAGACCGAAAACAACTGGACTATAGACAGAAATTGGCTCACCAATTATTGGGGACATTTAGAGGAAAAAGAAAAAGGGAATCTGTTGAGGATAAGGCTGTCAGGGGACTCCTACACTGGCCAATAGATTTGGGGAAAAAACGAACATGTAAACAGTGTTCAAAACACGGGCTAAGAAAGGAGCCAAAGACCGGCTGTGAACAATGTTGTGTAAATTTATGTGTGACCTGCTTTAAGCAGTTTCATAAAGATAAATTTCCTGAATTGTTTTAGTGTAAATATTCTCTTTTGTTGGATATACAGTGGATTTTAAGTAAGATCATATCAAGTGACTTTAATTTTTTTCTGTAAATATTGGAATTTTTACTAAAGACAAAGTTATTTTTTCACTAAATTTGTTATTTTCTGGTAAGTGAATATGTTATGAATACTGTTACCAAATTTTATTATTGAACATTAAAAAATTAAAAAGATATAGTTGTTTTTCTATTCACTGTTGACTTGTCTGCTTCAGCAGCCATTTTGCTTCAGGGAGCAAGCAGTAAATGATGCCTAGGGCATGAATCCAATATGGCTGCCAGGGAGCAAAGAGTTAATAGTCAATTGCATTTTTGTAAAGGGCATAACAGATTATGTCACATTGGGAAGTGATTTGGTTGCATTGTAGAAAGCCGTTATGAACAAGTAATGACTCGGCATTCAAAAACATTTAAGAATGCGTAATCAAGAACAAGATTACTCAAAACTGCACCAGTCATGCTGTCCCGAAATTGGGAGAACATCTGATTTCTCTCAATTAGGACCGGCGGTACTGGCATAGACTGCCGAAAGGCTAATACCTCACTTGGTCCTTCGGCAAGTGAATACAAATTTCAACATGGAATGAATGTCTCATACCTGCTATTTGTTCTTCTGTCAATTGATCTGCCTAAAAAAAAAAAAGAAAACATTGATAATTAAAGTTTTAAATGAAATAAATATCATTCTGAAAGACTAATGAAATTGATATGATTGATGAATTTTAACAAATTTTGTTAATACATGTATTTATTTCTATCATGAATTTCTGGGATGATTCCCGAGCTCTTTTTTTCTATCCAAGTCCTACACCACTGAAATTAGAACGGTGATTTATTTGAAATACAGTATATATACATATATATATATACACACACACATAAAGTCCAACACTGATTATCCAGAAATAAATCGTAGATTCGAAGGGGTAGTGTAGTTTGCAATAATCAATTAACACAAAGTTGTCAATCAATTCACCAAGGGCCAAGGCTATTTCAGAAGCAATAGCTCAGTTTCTTGTGACTTATTTACGACCTTTCAATTCGGTGGAATCTGGTGGTTTCAGAAATTTGATTAACATTTTAGAGCCAAAATATGATGTTCCTTCTTGAATATATTTCTCAACAAATGTAGTCACTAATTTATTAAACAGAATATATCTCATTTGTTGACATTAAAAGTAAACAAAACAGAAACAAGATATGTGAAACAAAAACTTTATTTTTAAAAGAGCACAGAAATGCAATGATGTCATCATTGAATTTTCAACTTAGTTGTTTTATTCCTGTGTATCGTATCATCAGATACGAATCGCAATACGTTTCGTATCATCATTACAGTATATCTTTGCAGACCTAAGTGGGAGACATATAAAAAGCGGGAAATCGGTCATCCGGATGATTGATTGTATTGTTAAAGTATATCTGTACATCAAAAATAGCTAGTGTTGAGCTGGCCATTCTCAATGAATATGTCACTGGGGAAGCATCTATGTTTTCACAGGCATGTTGTTGTTTTAATTAATTTATGAGTAGAAGTAAAAGCAGCGCTCTATAAAGCCTGTGCTGGTAAAATATAGGCCTAACATGCATGTATGTATGTATGTATGAAAAAACACAATTTCACTTCATATTAAACTGCATGTTTAATTTGAAATCAAGTGTAGATCTAGATCCTCATGAAGCCTACTTTATTCGTTAATTTTACACCAACATTTGTTCTCCCATTAATAGGAATGTGAAAATCACGCAAGTGCTTGCTCAATGACATCATCTTTAGTCTTAAAAGTCACTGATTTGAAGAAATATGATACTTTGGTCGCAAACTTCAAGTATTGACCTAGATTTTCATATAGCCTTTCCCCCCCACTCATGAATAGGATGGCGCAGTGCCATGCCCTTTTTTCAATTCATTTCCGTGCCATCCCGACATGAGGGTAACTTTACATTAGAAAATAATGTTTACCACCCCTATTACACTAACAGTATACGAAATAAAAATGATAACAGTTGTAACTTAACCCGAAAAGAAGGTAATGAGTATGGCATCGTGTGACATGTACATGCAACTCACAGCCACTATTGCTACTTATATCAATGATGATGATAATACTTAATTCATAATAATCCTTTAATTAGATTTAAAACTTGGAAGACTTGACCAAGTGTTGATATGACAAACGAAGGATAAACAATATCGGGCCTCTTATGTGCATGTGTCACAATTGATTACTTGTCTCATTGTTAGAAAATAATGTTTACCACCCCTATTACAAAATAAAAATGATAACAGTTGTAACTTAACCCTAAAAGAAGGTAATGAGTATGGCATTGTGTGACATGTACATGTGCATGCAACTCACAGCCACTAGTTGCCGCTTATATCAATGATGATGATAATTAATTCCTAATAATCCTTTAATTAGATTTAAAACTTGGAAGACCTCACAGTGTTGATATGACAAATGTAGGACTAACGATATTGGGCCGCTTATGTGCTTGTGTCACGATCGATTACTTGTCTCTTTGTTGGAAAATAATGTTTACCACCCCAATTACACTGACAGAATACAACCACTAGTTAAAAAATTGTCAACAATAAAATGATCTTGAAAATATTGAATGCAATGTACAAAAGCTAAAAAAGAACATACATTTAAATGCAAATAACATTTAGTATAATTTTGTAAGCATTCTAGGCCAGAAAATGAGATTGGCACTTGAATGTGTCTATGTATTTGCAGTAATTTTTATTCCAACTAGCACTTCACATTTTTAAAAAACTTTTTCTTTATAAAAATAAAATATAAAAAATTAATCATATAGGGACTCCTCACTGCAATAATAATGATAAGAACTAAATAAATATAATTAAAATAAAATAATAGTAAGTCTTTGATTCTGTCTGTTTTTCATTTTGATAATTAATTGATGTTGGCTGTAATAAAATATTAAGAAAATTCCAAGTGAGCCTGTATAAAAGCCTGTAAAAAGATTAAGGTATATAAATCTATCCTAGTTACAGCCGCAACAAAGAAGGTATTTTACTATTTTGATTTTTTTTTTTGGTCTTCTTTGTTGCAGTCCATCCCTTCATACGAGGTCTGAAATCAGTGATTTCGGGGTGATTTGACGGGTCTCATCTCGGAGCTATTTTCTTCAATTCAACTTGTGCACTGATAAAAAATTAAACATGCACTTACTATAGAGATATTTTCTAATCCATCCAAGTGTATACTTTTAAAAAATCAACACTTTAAATTGCTTTTTCGATCATATAACTTTGATCACTAGTTTTGTTTATAAACCCCCAACATCTTGGAAATTGAGACAATGGGCATGAGCACAGACAAAAATGTTTACTGCACGTGGTTATAGTTCATTTCTGAATAAGCTTATTCAGTATTTTGTATATAGGAATAACATTGTACAAACGTTAAAATGTTTACCCAGAAACAGACTATAGCATTTTTTTTTTTTTTTAACACTTTGTATCAATTCATTATAAATCCAACGATTTTTTTTTTGAAATTATCTGCTCATTTTAATGGTGTAATTTGTTTTTTCCAATATGGGATACATTTTCAGTAATCACACATTGAGAGTAAAAAATCCAATAAAAAAAATATTGAAAGCAAACAATTTGAATATTATCCTTCGAAGGCTTATTTATATCCTAGGACTAGCATGCCGCAACAGTATAATTTGGGTGGTAACATTGATTTAGAGATCGATTAGAATTTATATTCATTCTTATCAGCCAGACTTTTTACCATTCAAGGATTTTCCTAAGTTGACTTTAGGTCCTTTTACAGAACCCATTCCAAATGCAAATATGGCTTGTATTTTCCCAAAATTATGCAAAAATGCCCAATTTTGAAATTCAAGCCTTTCAACCTTTAATCAATATATATACTTATAGGTCTATGTATACACACAGTATAATAAATGACAGTCCACTGAAAGTCAGCAGTTGCTGGTTATGTAAGGCATGTGATCACCATATAGGGTGAATAAATAAAGGATATTTGCACGGAGAA
>BROG01000307.1:0-15000 GCA_030159075.1 Atrina japonica
AGTCCGATCAGTTGGAACAAGATCCCGTCGTATGATATGCTTTGGATATTGGATAGTTACAATCACACTTCTATGAGATCATACTTATATATATTTTATAAGACATGAAGGATATATAATTCAATCACACCGATTCTGATGAAAACAAAATGTTTATTTGATGAGAGTTAAATAGAAAGAAAGAATACGACGCACGTGACGCAATGGATCGGTTGATACGTCAACTGGTCATCTGCGCATTGCTGATATTCTTCTCCAAGATAGTGGACGGTAGATTTATCAATTTCAAATCAGGATTTGAATATATATACAAATTTGAAGGACATTCAACGATCAAAGATTTGGGCAAATTTGTAGTGAAAGCCAAGGTGAGTGAAACATGTGCTGTGAAGTCCTAACAAACAAACACACAAACACACACCACACACACACACACCTACACACACACACACATCTACACACACATCTACACACATACACACACAAACACACAAAAACACACACACACACAAACACACACATGCAAACAAACACACACAAACACACAAACACGCACACAAACACACAAACACACACACACACAAACACACACACAGACAGATGTATGTACATGAATATATCTGTTGTTGACTTTAACTTCGCGTATAGTAATATCTAATATCTACTTGTTTTTCCTAGTCTGTTTATTTGTTTATTTGCGTGCTTGTTTATATGACATATATATATATATATATATATATATATATATATATATATATATATATATATATATATATATATATATATATATATATATATGGAGAGAGACAGAGACAGACAGACAGAGAGGGAGAGAGAGAGATGTCGATATGCAATTATATTTTCACATTCAAAACTAAATCACAAAAGAAGGTCTAATATGTGCCATATAAATCTATTTTCTTTGTAAAACAATTAATATTTATGTTTAATTTACGTTCACTATGATCAACGATTCGCGATTTGAATGTTAAATATGAAAATGGATTAAACCCTTGTATGAATTATTGGAAGTACATACAATGTAATGTAATGTAAAATATCATTAAAGTTTGTTTTCACCGTAACTACCTTGTAAATCACAGTTGACTGGATCTTTTAGGGCCTGAAAACTTCGTGTCTTACGTTTGTTTCATGTCGTTTTACATCAGGCCTTCAGACTTAGTTACGTCACCAGAAATTATTTAAGTACCAAAAAGGTAAAATGATATTCTCGACGTTATAATGAATTATCGTTAAGGCGACCGTGGCACAAGACGTATTTTAGAGTTTTTCATCAAAGATCCAGTTTTATTTTCTATGCTGAGGTATTGCCGATATTACTGTCACTGCCTTTTTTAGGATAAGCCCTTACATTAGTTTGTACCCAATAAATGATTTAATGAATTAAATAATAATAATAATAATAATAAATGAATTATTATGAATGTGACCCCCTTGGACGAATGGTTAATACGCGCACTCTAAGTCATGATATCTCGTGAGATAATAATAATAATAATAAAAATGATAATAATGATAATAATAATAATAATAATAATAATAATAATAATAATAATAATAATAATAATAATAATAATAATAATAATATAAATAATAAAAATAATAATAATAATAATAATAATAATAATAATAATAATAATAATAATAATAATAATAAAAACGATGATGATGATGATGATGATAATAATAATAAATTCTAATCCTCAACACTCTTTGACCTTTATTTTATTCATATAAATTGTAATAAATCAATCGTAATAGGTAGAGCTATAGAAATACATTCTACAATGTACTGTTGGGATTCAGTCATTCGGAACAGCGGCATTCTTGTCATTTATCAGTCGTTTATCAATAACTGAATGATTTACAATAGCTATATAAGCTCACGGGCCGTAAGGAATTTTTTTTTTCACAAATTGTTATGTACCAAAAACGATTATGTAATTATTGTATATTGCATCTACGTATACTAACCTTATAACAAATACAACAATAGTTTATCAAAAATTATTTTGCTATGAGACGTGAATATAGAATTGAATTATCAAAAATGACAAGGTATCTGTAAGGGTATTTGTGTTTAATGAACGTTTATTTCGTGTGTTTAAAAAGGACTTGGCAGCAATAGGCTTAACTCATTAATGCATTCCGCTTCCTAAGCTTTTGTGAACTAGCATGTGTACTGTTTTTTTAAAATGATATAGCGATGTGAGTCTAATGATATAGCGATGTGAGTCTAATGATATAGCGATGTGAGTCTAATGATATAGCGATGTGAGGCTAATGATATAGCGATGTGAGTCTGATGATATAGCGATGTGAGTCTGATGATATAGCGATGTAAGTGTAATGATATAGCGATGTGAGTCTGATGATATAGCGATGTGAGTGTAATGATATAGCGATGTGAGTGTAATGATATAGCGATGTGAGTCTAATAATATAGCGATGTGAGTCTAATGATATAGCGATGTGAGTCTAATGATATGTAGGGTCGATTACCTTTACCGGGTCATAGCTAAGATTTACAAAAGAAAGTGACTGTGCCTTCGTCAAATGCCCGGCAAGTGAAATGATAGTCGCGGTTCTGTCTGATGAGACTTACAACCGAGCTCTTGTTTGACGTCAGCCATGAAGGATACATTAACCTTTAAACAATAGGTGTCAGTCTATGCATCTATGTGTGTTACTTCACCAGAGTGGTAAAATTCTTTTTATGGGTGTAAACCAGAATTCAAAAACTACAAATGTGTGTATGTATGTATGTATGTGTATGTATGTGTGTGTATATATGTATGTGTGTGAATATATATGTGTGGGTGTGTATGTGTGCATGTGTGTATGTGTGTGTATGTGTGTGTATGTGTGTTTGTGTGTGTGTGTGTGTGTGTGTTTGTGTGTGTGTGTGTGTGTTCACCAACCAGAGGTATATAATCATAACTGTTAAGTAAATCGATAGAAGTTCTAGTTTCGAAATTAAACTTTCTTCACGTTTTCGCTCAATGCACTTTATCGCAGAGACATCTGACACGGTGTATGATTCCAAATGGAATTGAGATGATCAAGTTACAGACGGGCCACGTTTTGGTATATGAAAATCAACTATGTGTAGGACATTGACAAAAATATCAACACGGGTACCTCCTCACCCTCCAGAAACCTCAGCTGACGTTTAAAAGAAAGATTGTCCAATTTTGCATGCGAATGTCCAGTACTCTCTTCCTCTCTGTCCTGCATAATTTAAAAATTTGTTCACTGACATTCACAGTATATGAATTCAAAATGAAATAACTGACATGAATGCAAGAAACTAAGTGATATGAATTAAGAATGAATTTTAGGCAAATGAGAAATACATCCGTCTATTTTGTCTGAAATTGAAAATAATTGACGTATTCCGAAAAGAAACGCAAGACGCGTCTCAAATGAGGGTACAATAAAGGGTTGAAGGGGTGTGATAAAGGGAGGGCTGATACAGTATATATGATATATATGATTAAGAACACGTGCTAGGTCCTGTATCAGGAATGAAAAAACCTGTATTTTATGTCAGTATATGACAAATGTGTATAATAATAATAATAATTATAATAATAATAATAATAATAATAATAATGATAATAATGATAATAATAATGATAATAATGATGATGATGATGATGATGATAATGATGATGATGATGATGATGATGATGATGATAATAATAATAATGAATGATAATAATAATAATGATAATAATGATGATAGATATAATAATAATAATAATAATAATAATAATAATAATAATAATAATAATTAATAATAAGAAGAAGAAGAAGAATTAATAATAATAATAATTAATAATAATAATAATAATAATAATAATAATGGTGGTGGTGGTGATGATGATGATGATGATGATGATGATGATGATGATGATGATGATGATGATGATGATGGTGATGACGATGATGATGACGACGACGACGATGATGATGGTGATGATGACGACGATGATGATGATGATGATGATGATGATGATGATGATGATGATGATGATGATGACGATAAATCTCTTATATTTATAGGTTAGTTACACAAGTGTGGAATCTTTGCCAGAAGGATATGAAGTACTTCTGAAAGTATTTTCATATAATTTATCTCCTGAGAATGAACAAGGTAAGTACGATTTATGATTAATAATTGTCAAAATAAATATAACTCACCAATGTCAATCATATCTGTTGACATCATTTAATTATATGAAACTTTAAAACCATGCAGTTGATAATTTGGTTTACACATAGACGTATTTTAAAATAAAAATAATCGAACTTTGCGAAATGTTGTAGATAAAATCTATAAAATTAATTTTCTGTTAGAATGTTCAATGTCCTCATATGTAATCCCATTTCAGATGTTATTCAGTTTAATAAGCATTTAAAACCTTGCAGCGAATGATCACATTTCACGCGTACATGATAATATTGAAAGTTTATAGAGCTTTGCATATGAATACTTATATAAATTTTGTTACCGATTTGAATTCTTATAGTCTCTATGTATAATCTCATTTCAGATGTCACAGGAGCAGGATTAGACTTCTCGGGATGGTAGGTACATTAAAACGTTCATGGTTCAAAATTAGTGAAGCAACATTTATTTATTTACTGTGTCATATAGTTTTAAGTTTATGTTTAATTTTAATTTTTAATGTATTTTATGTCTTTCACGTAAGTCAATTAAAACGACTAAACTAGGTTTGTGTTTATTTTAGGTTTATATATATCCTATGTCACTGATTTTGTCTTTCAATAACAAACGATAACCTCTTTAATCTACATATTATTCAAACACTCAAGACTAAATCTTAGACATACATTAAGGTATATACTCTTATAAAGAGATGTCGCCATTCTTTCATGCATTTCTATACGTAATCTCAGCAGCCATTTCATATTAAAAAAAATCCTAAAAATTTCAGATCAAAACATTGACCATCAAAGTTAACATAATATGTTGCTAACAAGACAGCATTATATTAAATGATCGGCGACGGAGCAGTCAGTTTCTATTTACACAGAACCTCATTAGGCGGTAGTGACTTTACTCCCAAGCCATGTTTTAAAAAAAATGCATCAAAGTATCTCATTAAAATTTTCATTATTAAAAATAATAATAATAATAATAATAATAATAATAATAATAATAATAATAATAATAATAATAATAATAATATATAACAAAAATCATGGTTTCGTAAACTTTTAATGGTTATAAGATTTATTTGTTTTTCTCAGGTTTTCCTTTGTGATCACACCGGTAGGAAAAATCCTACATGTATATCACCCAGCAGGGGAGGATATCGACGTTGTTGCCACGAAAAAGGGATTTGTGGCTTTGTTTGCCTCTCGGCTCCATCTACAAGGGGAGGTAAGTAAGTTTTGATACTTTTCTGGTACTGGATTTGCAGGAACTCTCCGTGACCTTATTTGACTATATTTGGAAGTTGCCAGCTACCTTGCAGAAATCAGGTGATCTTTTAATATCTATTCGTTTTTTTTTCAATTCAAAACCGACAGTCTACGTGCAACAGAAAATAATAATAATAATAATAATAATAATAATAATAATAATAATAATAATAATAATAATAATAATAATAATAATAATAATAATAATAATAATAATGATAATAATATTATTATTAAGAAAGTTAGCAGAACTCATTCACAAATATTTTTTTCAATACCAGGTACATGGGAAAAGTAATTCGAATGGCTTTACATATAACGTGACCGAACATGGACACGAGGGTAAGTTGTTATATGCAGAGTAATCTGTTGTAATTACTATTTCTGAGGTTTGTGATATCAGGTCCAATGCTGTCAAAAGACAAATACCCTTAGCTGCTCCACGGAATTATTCACTAAATCCTACTTTTCGGCACTTGAAAAAATGCTGTTTCTAACACTGAGCACTGTAATACGGTTATCGTTGTATAAATGTAATGTCCATACTATCTACAATATATTGATCGTGATATGCTTCTGTATATTGTTATTTAAAGACATTTTAGAGTAAAAGATCACTTGATCTCGTAATTTGATCAGTAAGTTTGTAAATTGATATCAAAGATTTATAGCTACATCGCATGAATACGTTTTGAAGATTATATGCAATTACAGATCCATTAAAAACGAAAACTAACACTAGCAAAGAAAAGATTGCTTACGCTTACCTGGTTTGCCATTGTTCATATCCATGTATTTCACAGGTGAACACAATGCAACATATACGGTGTCAGCCACAAAGGAGGGATTTACCTTTAAGAAGACCCGACACGACCACCCAGTGAAATATGCCAGAGCTAATTATCAGAAGGTTTGTATCTCCTCAAGTGAGACGAAACAATGTACATGAAGCTCCCAATGTCGACTAGGTTCGATCCTCGGTTTGGACAGGGATATAAGCCAAATTTACTAGAGCATGGGTACATGTTTAATTTGTTGTAGCATATTTGTGGCTCTGTATTCTATGAGGTTCTGTGTCCAAGGTTGGTGTTTTTTCATTTAGACAATTAGATGCCGGCTTAAATAGCGTAACTTCAAATTATTTGGTGCGATCCCGTGTCATACCGGGGCAAGCGCTCATCGTCGACTTCACAGTCAAACCCGGATCCAAGAAAGAAACATGTATCTTAATATTATTATTAACAATACTACAGTTATAGCTTTATAGTCACATTGAAGAAGTACAACTGATAATCAAAACTCAAGTCCATTATATCACTACGAAATTGATATGTAAATGGTATCAACAAGAGAAACAATTGCGAATCCTAAACGGGATAAGACCGGGTGTCCGGAAGGAGTCGGTATCTTCTAGTGGCATGCCACACCCGTTACAAACTTTTCATGGAAATTTTCTAGAAGAGGCCAAAACAAATGCTCTGTATGACTGTTTCTGTCAGTTAGACTTTATCAATCGAGCTTGAATTTCATATAAATGTATATTTCTGAAGAAAAAGTGGTCATACAAGGTCAAATAATAAATAAAAATGTGTATCCAAATCCTCTAAGAGTATCCACTGTAGCATGAATATCCTACCTTTTGAGAAGTTAAGAAATACGATTAATCAATCATTTGAAGCTATACTAATACAAGGATATGGTCCCCAACTAAGTTTCATTTAAATTTGACCTTTTACTTTATCAACGGGTGTGACCTGTCTACAGGGAATGCTTTCACCTCCATGATACCTGTTTCCACCTTCGGGTAATTTCAGATGTTCACTCATTGTGACGCAATTGGGTAAAGAGTGCAACCAATAAACTGACGATAATCTGTTCCAGCACAAGCGTAGCTTGTAATAAAGGCTTCACAACTTTAATGTTTGGAAAGTTGAAAGTGAATGTTTAAACAGAGGTTCCATATAACAATACATACTTTAAGCACATAGAACAAATACTTTGTCATACATCACCTACAGCTTGCCCCTTTTCATAAAAGTGGTAAAATCTTTGGTGGAATGGAAACAATTTTAAACATCTATTCAACCTTACAATGATATTTCGCATTAGTTGCATATAAAAACCTCAGATACCAAAGTGTAAATCAATAGAATGTCCAGGACATAGATACAAATCCGATAAAAAATGGACAAACACGACCTCTGGAAACCAAGAGGTGGGATCAGGTGCCATGGAGGAGTAAGCATCCCCTTATAATCATTATAACGTACACTTTGTACTTGTTGTGGTTTTGTAGTTTTTGTTATAATTAGTTTATTTATTTATTTTAGACACTTTGTTACTCTGAGAAATTAGCAGTAATTCACAAAATACTTATAGAAGAGGATTTCACTTCACCAAAAACACCTCACGGGTAATGTTATAAAATAATAGATAACACAAACTTGTTGAACTTCCAACTTTGCATTTATATAAAATGAATTGTTTACAGATGAAGAGAATGTCAAATGATGAAAAGGAAGTGACGTAACATTAATCGAAGTAGAATCTTACAACATTAGCATTTAGACATTATTATTCAAAATATCAGAATAACATTCTAGTTTAAATCCATATTTCACTTTTTTTATAATAATCATTTTGATGTTGTTGAGTTAAGATTTGTTTTAAAGGTATAACCATATGTGAGATTTTCATGGAAGCGTACATTTAGTTATCACCGAATTGTCACTGATATATAAAACGCCTACTGATCAAGTGTAACTGACGTTTTACAAAGTACCTCACTGATCAAACATCACCGGTGTTTTTTATAAAGTATACCTTTTAATACAGATTTGATCCTCATCTTGGCATGAAGAAGAAAGTTCAAACTGTAAAAGAATTCAGCTCCATGGGTAAGACATTTTCCGTCAATATCGAAAGACATATACATGAATAAAATAAAATGTACTGTTGCCAATACGGTCATACATTAAACCTTATTTGCATATACACGCCTTTTGATTTGCTAGTCATCGATAGTAAAACACAAAACAAAACAGAATCAAAAATTCATTCGCATTTAAATTGACATTTTCTTTTTATCATTCAAACATTCAGTAAAGAACAGAATAACAATCGGGCATATGATTTTTAAATTCGTGCTTATTTTGTTAAAGACCTAGTCTAGCACGTTAAAAGTATAAAATTTGATATCCACGCGTCATACCAACCATTTATTTTTTTTAAAGTAATTATTGTTTCGCCGGCATAAAAAGTTAAAATGTATTGAATAATTATTAGGTGTCGTGTCAAAAAATTTGGTGTGATAAATTAGATCGTATTTAATGCTTAGGATACAAGTTAATTACGCAAATAAAAGGTCGTTAAATGATGTTAATCAGAAACAGTATCTAGATACCTTCCTAACACTAACTGCGGTATCAGAACTAACTAAATGACCCTTTTTTGTTTTAGTGTTTCCGGAGATGTCATTTACCAGTAAGGGAGAGCTTACATACTTAACCCGACACACAGATAAAAAGAAATGGCTTAAACCAACCACAGACTTACGCCATACAGGCATCGACCTTGACCAGGTAACCAGGCTATTGATTAGATTAAACTGAATTATCTCGACGTTTCGTCTGCAAAGTTTTCCTGTGTGTGTATGTTTATGTATGTGTTTGTTTGCATTTGTGTATGTTTATATATCTCTGTGTGTATGGGTGTGTTTGTGTTTGTGTTTGTTTGTGAGTATGTGTGTGCGTTCATCTCTCTCTCTCTCTCTCTCTCTCTCTCTCTCTCTCTCTCTCTCTCTCTCTCTCTCTCTCTCTCTCTCTCTCTCTCTCTCTCTCTCTCTGTTATATATATTGCAATTTCGAAAACATAAACAAAAATAAAAACAACGAGAAACACTAATGAGTAATTTCAAAGACTATAATTTGTTTTGATACTTTAAGGAATAATGACAATATCTGACCGACAATTTATTGTTCTACTCTACAGGTTGTGAAGAAGACGACAATTCGGAACGTTGTACAAGCTAGACAGAATATTGAAGGCAATTTGACTTGCATGGAAGCCCAGTCAGATCAAGGCAAGGGAAATAATCCAACTTGCAGAATTAATACACTATATTTTCAATTCATGAACAAGATATTAACTTTAAAGTTATGAATCATTAATAAAATATGTGTTCTTCAAATGTACTTTTATGTTTGTTTCCGATAAATTTTTCCATATCCTTTTTACTATGATAGTAAACAATGCAAGTATTTGCCACTAAAGAGTCTCTTCGTTCCCATGTACTTACAAGCTGTTTTCACTTATTTTATTTCTTACTCAGATATTGCATTTATTTTCACTATAAAACTTAACAATGCGGAATATTTAACTCAATTTTAACTTACAATGAAAACATTTCGATGAAAAGAATTAATTGTGAAATATTATGGTTCCGGGCCGGCAACACTAACAGCTCATAAATTTAAATTTCTATAAAGAAAAATGAATTCTATTATTAGTGAATATTGAATTCTTAAATAGAATACTGGACACGTATATATATATTAAAATGATCATTGCAGTTATATTCCCTTCGGTTAAATGATGTTGCAGACATTTCCTCATTATCGTATGTTTTGATAATAGGATAAATTGAACTGCGCTGTGCATTCGTTGCACATTAATATATAACAATAAAACCAATATTTTGAATTCATGTAGGATTAGGTTGGTATGGGAACCAATCGTGCCCCTTTATTCTCTTTATTTATCTAAAGTCGACTTTATTTAGAAACTGCTGAATCAAAACGAGAAAATGCTAGCCGTGTCCTTTAATTTGACATTTAGAGATATCGACGATGTTTTGTCAATTAATAATGATGATTTTCATACATATGTCAATGTGATATATCCCAGCGACTTAGAAATTAAAGATACAACAGAATAGAGCACACATGCTTCATACTTAGACATTTTACACAGACGGGAAATTTACAACTAAGCTAACGCGACGACTTCGGCTTTCCCAATGTAAATTTTCCACATTTAAGTAGCAATATCCCACAACCTCCGGCATATAGAATTAATATTTCAGAAATGATATGATTTTCCAGGTCATCTTCAGGTATATTTCATTTTAACTCGACTGTGGACTCACGGAGGTAGTGATCGATTAATAGGGGATGTTTACTCCTCTATGGCACCTGATCTCGCCTCTTGATTTCCAGAGGTCCATGCTTGTCCATTTTTGCCAGTTATGTATCTATATCCTAGACATCCTAATTATTTATAAAGATTAATATCTGAGATTTTTATATTGGTACTGTAGTTTCTTTTTGCAAAAGTGGCCCAAAAATCAAGATTCAATAAAGTAATAAAATAAGAAGAGAGAAATTGAAAGACAATTTATAAAAGCGCATCTTTCGTTATCGCCTAAACTTTAAGCAGCTTTGTAATATCATTCCTTTTGTTTTTTATTTAGATTATCCAGAACAAGCCACTTGCTTCAGAAATATTGTAGAAATATTAAAGCATCTTCCAGATGATGAAGTACAAACATTAGCGGGATATTACTTTACAAAACTGAACATGAGGTACACTTCTTATTTATTCTGTCTATTTTTTATATTTTTTTACATTTATATTCATGTTAAGGGCTGTTTGAAAAAAAAGATATTTTCATTTCATTTCTAGAAAACATAAGTATCAAAGGACAAAAGAAAATATGCTGGATGCTTTTGGTGCAGTTGAGAGCGAATTATCACAAAGAATGTTGGCAGAAAAAATATTGAGGAATAAAAGTCCTGATCACAGTCTTGTGAAGAGAGTATTAACTCATATAGTGGCCATGGATGCATCACCCAATGAGGTAACTAATGATGAAACAAGGATGCTGCCAAAACTGTGAAAAAGACATTAGTTTTTAGTGGAACGGATTTATAATATAAACATTTTCCTTAAATGTCATTCCTTGAGCTCAACTTTTATCATTTTTTTTTTAATTGTGACGTGAATGCCTGATCTCTTGTGGTTCAATATCATTCTTCCTTGAATTTTTCTCTGTCTGTCTCTCTGGCTTTCTTTCCGTAACTCTCTCTCTCTGCCTGTCTGTCTGTCTGTCTGTCTGTCTGTCTGCCTCTCTCTCTCTCTCTCTCTCTCTCTCTCTCTCTCTCTCTCTGTCTGCCTCTCCTGTCTGTTTTCCTCTCTCTCTCTCTCAATATCCATTGCATATCATACGACGAGATCTTGTTCCAACTGATCGGACTATAAGTCTATTAGAATAGAACATTAAAGATAATGGATTCTTTTATTGATATCTTTATTTTTGTCAATTATAACGCCTTTTAATTCAATGTCAGCGGTAGGCGATAAAGATAAACAATCTAAAAACAAAGGAAATTTTTATAAAATTAAAGTACGCTATTGTTAATTATTGCCACGTGTTTGATAGCTGGTATATTTGTGTTAGAATGTACATACACAAGTTGTCTACACATGTATATGTCTGAAATTTCGTTATCTTGAAAACCACGCGTCAAGATATCCAGAATTTGAGATAAACAAAATATAATCATAAACCATTTTTTCTGTCTAAAAATTGTGATTGATGTTATAAATCTCCCCCAGAAAAATATACTGTATATATATATATATATATATATATATATATATATATATATATATATATATATATATATATATATATATATATATATATATATATATATATATATGTGTGTGTGTGTGTGTGTGTGTGTGTGTGTGTGTGTATAAGCTTCCCTCTAGAAGAATATAACACAAATAAGATACAAAAGTTTGTTTGTTTTTTCATTGTTGTTTAACGTCCCACTCAAGAATCTTTGACATATATGGCGACGTCACCAATTGCCGGTGAAAGTCTTCAAATTTTGGCCCATGCTCGGCACATACGGCCATTGAGTAGTTAGGGTTCTTTATCGTACGGAGACCTGCTGTGTCACGGGACCTCGATTTTTACTGTCTCATCCGAAGGACAGGGAAACAACCTGCCGCCGACTGGACTCGATATCACGGCCTCACGATCATGAGGCAAACGCGCCACCGATTGAACCAGGTTGGCTGTCAGACACCAAAGTGGAAATCTCTAGGATTTCCAGATACAAAACCTGCAAATCTCTCTCTCTCTCTCTCTCTCTCTCTCTCTCTCTCTCTCTCTCTCTCTCTCTCTCTCTCTCTCTCTCTCTCTCTCTCTCTCTCTCTCTCTCTCTCTCTCTCTCTCTCTCTCTCTCTTCTTCGAAGAGCGCTTTTTGTATGAATGTGAAAACGACTCCCATTACTTATCAAAGCGACGATTCATTACTCAAATGTTCCGTTTGAATTTCACTGTGAACTCACGGTGCACGTGACTAGTCGACAGAGGATGCTTACTGTAGTATCTGCTGCCACATCCCACTCCGTAACTGTCCAATTTTCATGTGGGTTGTATATCGTCTCATGAACCTTTTTATTTATTGTACTTTGGTGTAAATTATTTGTATACCTTCAGACATTATTATCAACGCTTGAGGAAGCAGTTTTTCACAAAGAAAAGTTCCCAAAAGATTTTTACGTCGAGGACACAAGCAGTCGTGTTATGCTGGCCTTAGGATCGGTTGCACGTAAGTTGGTCAAAGAAGGAAGGATAACTCGAGCTAAACGGATAACAGACAAATTGCATAAAATGCTGGGATTGCACGGTGAGTATCAAAAGTTACAATCGTCGAATTTTAAAGTTAAATGAAATATTTTTGCACATAGTCATAATATGTTAATAAGTTGTGTTAAAATACCATTAAAATTATCTGTATCTTCTTATTTCTCTCCTTCATTTTTTGTTATTTTGACCTTGAAATTCACTAAGCATTACCTCACAATTAAGAGTTACCAACTTTAGCAATTAATCGTTATTATTTACCAGTTTAGGTTTTAGACAGTAAAGATGCATTATTGTGATTTTAAAAGAAAACATTTCAGTCACTTTGATGATGTTTTTAATCCTTCATCGCAGTATTACTTAAGTATATTCATTTATGATGTAGAAATGAAGTTGATATTCCACGGCCCTGTAAAAGTAAGGTTTTGGGTGATATGTAGAGATGGGGGAGAAGATTTATCATAAGGATAATAGATTTTTTTACCGGTTTTATTGTCTCTTGCCTTCAAAGTACTTCCGAAATATAGAAACTAAAGCGTCAATTTGCCAAAAGTCAATAGCAACATTGGGCTGACACGGGATTCCACAAAGTCAAGAGTTGCAATCGAAAGTTGGCATCCCCTGTTGGACACACCGCCTTAGTCTGCAGCTAATTACATCTAAAAAAAGCATTCTGAAATTTGGAATAATAAATCATAAACGGTGTAGCGCAACTGTATTCGGACATATAAAATTTAAATGTATTTGATTATTTAAACTATATTTTGAATTCAAATATATCAAACAGATCCCTGGGAATACAGACGGAAAAGGAATGCAATGTCGAGAGGAGAACAACTAGAATACGACCGTCATCGTGTAGTTCTTCTAGAAACATTAGGCAATGCTGGACATGATGACTCTCTTGTATACATAATCTCACATATCAATAGCACAAACTCACCCTGGATCAAACGTGCTGGCTGTCACGCACTCAGAAAATACGAACACGATATGGTAAATAAGATACAACTTATGTGAACATAATTTAATTGCTAATCGTTATTGATTAGATATATATTTAATTATCTTATATTTCGTCTGTATACTTTAACAAAAATATGTTAGATATGATTCCATATATCAACACATATATACTTTATTATAGCTTAGAGTTAAAGTTTTTACCATAGTATATACACGTGATTACATTTGTACACGGAAGTCTTTACTCTTAGTAGCTCTAATAATAAGTTTCTACCAAAGTAAACCAAGGTTTTTACTTTAGTACATCTATTTGTTTAATATTATAAATCGAGGTCATTACTGATTGTTCTATTGTTTACTATGGCACATTAGTTAGGGTAGTTTCTACTGTGTAAAAGAATAGATGAAGATAGTAATTTTTAACAACATAGATACCAGTGGAGCAATGTACAGAGGAGAGACACAATTGTGTTAAACTGTAATGTTATTTCCCTTAAGTTAACAACGATTTACGTCTCACTTAAAATCTAACTGGTATTATTGTATACGTCTTTAGGATATTTTGCAAATGCATTGCAAACTGGTTTTATCTTCATCCGTTTAATAACGACTTTTAACACATCTGTAAACAGGGTGTATTGCCGCATCTAAAACACATAGAAATGTGATATGATTACCAAACAGAATAAAAACATGAAATAGTATATAACTTTGTTGCTAGTCTTTCTTAGTTTGAAATATTGACTTTCAATTTCTAATGATTCACATCATAATCTACACTATGGTTTTGAGACAAAATCAACACCATGGCTTCGAGACCAAATCAATATCATGGTTTCGAGACAAAATTAATATGATGTTTTCCACATTTTAAAACAAAATGCTTGCTTCTCAGTAGT
>BROG01000307.1:20000-60000 GCA_030159075.1 Atrina japonica
AAATTGACCAGACAGTGAGTGTAATTATACCACACCAAGGAACTGCTATTTATGAAGCCGTCAGGGATCTAATTGATGGATTAAGGAACATAACAATGGACCCGACAACAGGGATAAAGTCTATTGGGAAAGGAGTAATGCAGTGAGTTTTCCTGAAATTTCCTATATCTTTCTTTTAAATTAGTATATTAATGTATAAGAATTAATATCGCAATGACGTTAAACCGTAAACGTATCATATACTGAAAAAATAATGGCTGATTATTCAATTTTTTGCACAATCTGTTTTAACAGAGTCATGATAAATTGGAATTTTACAAAATTCTGAAAACTGATGAATATCAAAATTATGTAGATTTATCACCCACATCCAAGAAACAAATATATATTCACCTTGTGAAAATAACTTTATCAAAATCATAAATGTTATATCAGTTATTCTCCAAAGTTGGTATGTATTTTATAATACGATACTACCTGTATCGTATTCTGCCGGAGAATGTACTCTTTATTACTGTAGGGGACTGCTAGAAAGGCATCGAATTTCACGCAGTGTTTTACAGAATTCACGATATTACTCTTGCCATTGGAAATCTGTTGTCAACTGGAGTTACTTTCTACTCAACGAATATGGACAAAATGTAAACCATGTTTGTATAGACATGAAAAAGGAAGGACTTAAACCGGCGTTAGTGTGGATTCCTTGTTACACATTGTTGAGGTCATGTTTACTTGCAATTACTGATCCTGAATCAGCAACACTTTCATAGTGCATATGTGTCTTATAGTTCTAATCGCATCCAGTACTTCAGATGCTGGACCAGTATTGTATTCATTGTAAAACCAACTGTCCTGAATAGAACCAAGTCTATTGCCAAAGCTTGTAGTTTATAATATTGATTAAGGTCATTTTAATGGGGGAAATGCTGCTTTGCAGTGATATTTGTATTTTATTTTATTACTTTACGTTTCAGAATTGAAAACGCTGTCAATGCTTTAATAAATGCCAAAGACAAACTGGACAAAGCATGTTATTTTACCACAGGTAAAGCCATGTTTTATGTCGCAATTTTACCACAGGTAAAGCCATGTTTTATGTCGCTATTTTACCACAGGTAAAGCCATGTTTTATGTCGCTATTTTACCACAGGTAAAGCCATGTTTTATGTCGCTATTTTACCACAGGTAAAGCCATATTTTATGTCGTTTTATAAGTTTTACAGTCGGAATTTACAGTCAATTTGCGATTTTGCGATTACTCTAAGTGAAATGTTGATTTGCCTGTTCAATTGCGGTCGTTGAGATGTCTGTACCAATTATGACGAGAATTCGTTCCTCACGTATTTCATTTGGATTTGAGTGTGGACTCCCGGTAGGTGTGACCGGTCGACAGGGCATGCTTACTCCTGTATGACACCTAGGTGCGTGTCTGTCCATTGTTTACCAGATTTGTATCCATATCCTGGACATCATACAGATTTATACTTTTAAATCTAAGATATTTTTTAAAATTTAACAACGATGTTACTGATCTGTATCAATATCAATGTTACCTGTAGCTGCTTTTTTATTCGGTTGTGTGCTTTTATTTCACAAGAAGTACGCGCGCGCGCGCGCGTGTGTGTGTGTGTGTGTGTGTGTGTGTGTGTGTGTGTGTGTGTGTGTGTGTGTGTGTGTGTGTTTGTGTCTGTGTGTGTGTGTGATTCAATTATACTAATAATACATCATATTTAAGGATTCTATATCTTTAAATACCGTAATATTGTTATATTTTTTCCTTCTAGATAACAAACCGCACTGGTTTGATATGACCAAAATGTATAGCACTATGACAGCTCAAGCCGAGGATTCTCATAACCTGTTACAAACATTTGGAATGGAATGGGTGAACGAATCCGGAGGTATATCCGAAGGACTCAGTCAAGAAAACGTATTGACGGTAAGTGGAACCTCAAAAATATCCATGTAATCAGCCTTTATTTCTCCAGTTTTGTAACACAAAAACAAATCTATATGTTGATCTGCATAAGCTTGGTAAAATATGAAATGTTTGGTTTGACTACGCTTATGTCGCCTCAATATAAATGGGGAAATATATACTAGTAGTAAAATTAAAACAAAAACATTTTAAATTCAACTCAATTTAACTTTATTACGACATAAAGTCCCAGGTATGTAATACCGGAATTGGTTCACTTAACACTGAAACCCGAATGCCACCATATAGCAGTAACCAGTAATATTGATGATCGTGGAGTAAAACAAAGTGATAAAAACAGCAAACCGTATAAGAGTTTCATCACTCTTCCCTTGGGATCCGTGTTCATCAAATGTTCAGTGTTAGTATGACTGACTAATACACATCAGTACTTTTTACGCCATTTATATATGTATATATAATTTTCGTACTGGTTTTTTGCTTAACAGAGTGACGTACGACAGGAGGTACTAAATTTACTGCTGACTATAAAGGATGATCTACTGAACCCGTTTACTACGCTGACTAGCTTGTCAAATGAGTTTGAAGTAAGATACAACACTTTTTCTCATATGGTTAAGACCATGAAGGAAGCACACAACGTATTGAAGCAGAAGTACGTATATACTTTTTATTTTATTATAATCATAATCGTAACTAACTTAGTAAAAATATGTATTTTTTCCATGTATTCGATACAATAATATTCTCCCCCTGTTTTGTCTGGGAGATATCATCAAATACGTCTCGTTCAATAATAAAATCACACTTTGGCATATTATACTTGGGATTCCAAAAATCTAGGATATTGCCAAATGCGTGTTAGGACATCTTTCCGTTTGCGATCGCTCGTGGTGGCCCAATGGTGAATCGTTTGACCCGCAAGGGCAGGTCCCTATTTGATTTCAGGTTCCAGAGGATGCCTAAGACTTTACTAACTTAAGTGGCTGTTATTTCATCATAATAAACCAAGATTCTATGTCACAGCAGACGTGCCACATCAAACAATCTTTTTGGCGTTAGTCAACAGCACCTGTCAACAACTGTGGCACTTCACATGTTGACATGACCTAAACAGTGAAAAAATATTAAGGCGATATAAAACAGTCGACAATATTAGTTCTTTCCTTTCTTTATTTATTGCTTTATTTTATTTTTCCTTTTGTATTCTTGTCAAAAACATGCTATTTGAATTCTTTTAAATTCAGATATTAATGTTATCCATGAATGTATATTGAATTGTTGTCTTAATGTATCGTAAGACAAATCAAATGTCCATAAATGTCGGTATGTTGATTTCATGTCTCTAGCTTAACTGTAAAATCAACTGTTTTGCATTCGTTCCTTAAAACGTATTTTGCTTACGCACTTTGTAATATTTAAATTTCTTTTAACAGTTACGAAAAATCGAGAAATATTGTTGATTCAATATTTGGACCAAAGGCACACGAAAATTTCCCGAAGTCGATTCGGTTGGAGGGTCAGGGGTGCAGCGGAAATGGCCTTTACCCATCGTCCTTGACAAAGTCCGGTACCCCGGAATACCTACATCCCGGAATCGATGTTACCATTGCTGTGAATGACGAAGTAAAATATTGTCCACATATTTCTTTTTTAAAATAGTTTGGTTAGAAATATTTGACTTTTTTATCAATGTAATATTCAATCATGTTAGCTGCTTTATTTTAGATACGAATTAATGACATTTTATAGAACGAACAATCGTTATGAGTTTCCGAGATGTTTCTAAATATTTCCTTATTTTGATTTAAATGGGCATTAGCTGTTTTTAATTTTGTTTTCCCTTTTTACAACTTAGATTGATATAAAATAACAAAAAAGAGATATTCATAGACATAAAAAAAAATCTTAAATCCCTGTACATTTTGTGAAAATTGCTTGAGACACCAAGATTTAGCACGTTTTCACTTGCAATTAATTAACTCAACTCTAGTATTTGTTTATGAATACCAAACTGGCCTTGACCTTAGTTCCGCAAAGTATATAGCAATATTATATTTCTTTTGCCTGTATATAGCTCTCATTTGTTATTGTAAATCATGAACAAGTAGTAGAAGAAGACAAAATTGAATCAATATTTTTTGTAATCACAGCTTATGATTCTTTAACATTGATACAATTTCGATGATTGTGTCAATTGTACGCTTCAATGATACTTTACACCATGTGTACTACAGATACTCCTTTATCAGTAAGTGAAATTAAAGGTGACTTATAATTGCATTGAAAATTTAAACATAGGTAATTTCTGTTATAGGTTGTGGACTGAAGTATCCGGACATTTGCGGAAAAAAACCCAGTAAACACACTTTAACCTCGCAAATGTTCGGCCTCTTGACTTTTATCAAATGAAAAACAACATTATTTATATAAGTTATATGGTATCAAAACTTTATACCATGTATATAGATTGACCTAATTTAGGCTGTGAAGAGTTGAGTATGATTTCTGTTGTAGGCTGTTTCCTGTAGTTTCTGATTGATGTCTCTTTTTCATATTGTAGTTTGTTTTCTCTAATCTCTGTTTTAGTTTGTTTTCTGTAAACTCTGTTAAAGCTTTTTTTGTAAACTCTGTTAAAGGTTGTTTTCTGTAATTGTTGTATGGTTGATATCTGTATTTCCTGTTGTAATTTTTTATGATTTAGTGTAGGTTGTTTTCTGTTGTCTATAGTCTGGTTGATGACTGTATTTTCTGTTGTAGTTTGTTGTATCTAACATCTGGTGTAGGTTGTTTTTAATATGTCTGTTGTTTGATACTTAAACTTTCTGTTGTAGTGTGTTGTATCTAACTTCTGTTGTACAATGGCCATTATAGTTTCTGTTGTACGTTAGTGACTACTGTTTTTGTTGTAGTTTACTGTCTGTTATTTGTATTGTAGGGTATCGACTATTATTCCTGTTAATGACTATTTTTTCTGTTGTAGGTCGTGGCACCATTCCAAGGAATATTGACACAAGAGACTGACATTGATAATACCACAGTGAAGATAGTATCTTCCGGCGGATCACTCAGAGGAATTACCATCTATCTATCGAATGTCATACCCAATGATACCATACTCCCTAACATCAGTTTTGTGGTACATATAGATTTATAACGGATCTGCATTCCATCCTTTTGCCTACCACGATATATATATATATATATATATATATATGTATATCGCCGTTAAATGGGATATGTAACCGGATTTTATATACGTTTAATATTTCTATTCATAGATATTTTAAAAATTAAAATGCCGTATTATTCACACAGTTATTAATAAGCGAATCCCCTTATCTTACTCCATCTTCGCACAATCTCCCTATATGATGATTTTACGACATATTATGCTAAATGCACAAATCCAACTAATGTCAAAGACACAACATATTTAAAGAAAATTATAAAACTGTTATTATTCATGTTTCTTAAAAATAATGTAAAGTCATTTAGAAAAATGTATTATTTTACGAATATCATTTTATTTCCTTTATCTAGAGTTAATAACATTTTGAAAACATATTCTCTGGAATACAACAAAATTTTAATATATTTTGTAGGTGGCAGCAGGCCAGGTCATTGGAAAGGCGGCTCAGTCAGTGTGCACGAATCATTTACATATGTCATTTAAAGATGAATCTGATCAATATGTGGACCCTACCCAATTCCTTGATTCTATATTTCCTGTTATGCCCACCTGGGTGCAAGAATGTGATGACTACAAGCTCACTTACAGGGTATTTAGTCAGTCTCTTTTTTTAAATCCAGGTAGCTTATTGGGTAAAACTCGAAATAAAAACAGTACTGCTATTTTTGTACTGGATATGCTTTGTCTATTTAATTTAAATCCTGTTTACAGGTTCCTCTCTTTTATCATTCGTTGTTTACAAGAGAAAAAAATAAAAGGTGTAAAATATCACACGAACAACTATAGTCATTGTGGTATACTGCAGTTATTAACAAATAACTCGTTATTACTCTTATTTTCGTAGTCTGACACCATAGCAGCAGGTAGCCTAGTCGGTGTTGCTGGAGAACAGGAAGTATACAATGACGTTTCTCTTAGCAACACTGACATCTCAGTTCCGTCTGACCCTTCGGAAAATCTCAATCCCGATGGTACGGATGTGATCAAAAGTAAGCAATGATTTACGTTACTCTATCTTCTGCACAAAGTAATATAAAAAGTTCAAAGAGCAATAAACGGATATATTTTTTTTATAATTTTAAGCATGACACGGTACCTAAACTCGAGTCCGGGACATTCCAATTGAACGTAGAATGTTCTTTCACTTAGATATAGTATAACCTGGCGGATTGAGTCTCCTGAACACTTTCTGGACCTAGACGAGTTTAAAGTTTAGGTAAAACAGTATAGCGAAATTAAAATCATACTAGCAAGAGTTATTGTTCTTAGTTGTCATCATACTTTATACGACTACCAACTGATGAATGAAATATTTTCCTTATGGACTTTGTCATAACAGAAACTTGAGAAGAATCATCCGTTTGATAATCAAAAGTTTACTCCATCCGACAAGTTATGTGATTTCGATTGTACACACACATATGCATTCAGGCACACCAAATATCACATATGGAACCTACTAAGTACACACATAATTTGTATTGAATATTAATTTATCACTAACATATAGAAACTACAAAAACGGTATGTTCTATGTATGTATATAAATATAAGTATTGAGACAAGAAATTTATGTATACTACAATATTGCAATCTAATTCGTATATGAGTGTTACTAGTATCAAAATTTTATTTCTACTTGTAGGTAACTCTGACAGTGACTATTCCCGAGTAATAAGTCAAGGGAAATTGAGTCTGGATTTTGACAATGTCAATATGTGTCCCAGTAACACAGGCAATGCTGATATGTTAGCGCCATTTACTTCAACATCTGCTGGAGGTATATATCATATTGTATAAGGTCGATCGTCGTTTTATTGTAGTGCAGTTGTCGAGTGTGTATCTTAAATCGTAACTTCTGAAATTTTACCAATAGCTGTCAATTCTAGAATGTTAGAACAAGTGTAAAATTCTCCAAGAATTTTGAATCATGTTGCTTGAATAGTATATATTGAACGCAAAATACTACGACCAAAGCTTACACATACAGTTGATCTTTTCAAACGTGCGAGCTGATGATTTGTTCAGATTGAGAATCATGACATATTCATTTTTCTTATTACTATCTTTTATAAAAAAATTACTTGATATAAAATACTAAATATTTTGGAGCTGGCAGGGATGGTCAGTAGCACTTTGACTCTTGTTCTTGAGTTCGTGAGTTCGAGTCCATCCGGCGGCAGGTTGGTTTCCTCTCTTTTGGATGATACAGTAAAAACCAAAGTACCGTGTCAACAGTAGGTGCCGGCACGTTATAGAACCCTCACTGCTCAATGGCCGTAAGTGCCAAGCATATAGGCTAAAATTTGAAGCCCTTCCATATGAGTGAAAGATTCTTGAGTAGGACGTGAAACAACAATACAAAAACAACAGCAACAACTAAACAATATGTGCACTAAGTTTGTTATATTGTTTCGATAGGCCCTCTTTCAACGCTGATAAACCAGACACCCACCTATCTGGACAGCTTCAACATTCGTAGACTAAGAATGGGGTCGCTTATCGAGTACCTGGGCTATTACGGTCTGTCTAACACTACAGACGAGATGGCTGATGTTTTTCAAAAAATCAAGGTATGTATTATTTAGATAAAAATTCATAACTCATAAGCCCCCGAAATGGACTCTTTTGTGAATCATAACTTAGACAAGTCCAAATGTTTCTTTATGGGCGGATGGGTAAGTAACAAAACCAAGGTTATAGTTATACCAAAGGGACCAAAACAAATGCTCAAGACGATTGTATCTGTAAGTAACACTTCATCAGTTGAGCTGGAAGTTCCGTAAAATTTATCAAACTTTCACACGTTGATTTATACCTTAACTTGTGTTATTTGTATTTTACTCCTCAGTGCAATTCACAGTTACATGTAGATTAAGCTGTAGCATTTTTCTCTGTTGTAAAAAAACCGTTTGGTGTATCACATTGTAACATTATGTGATGCACGTGTATGGTGGCATTTATTGATTAAGACATTAATTTCACATTGGGATTGAAATACCAAATTTATTTATTTTAATGTGTTTGTGATCAAGTGTTTATTTCACATGTTTATCAAATGTTTTATATATATATATATATATATATATATATATATATATATATATATATATATATATATATATATATATATATATATATATATATTCAGTGAACCCGTTTTACAACGACATCATTATATATGTTATAAACATACTACCAAAGTTATAATTATAATGCTCAAGACGATATCGTTTCTGTCAATTTGACTTCATCAGTTGAGCTCCAATTTAAAAGTTATGTGTATTTTCTAAAGAGAAAGTGGTATAATGGAATATTCGGTATCCGACAAGAATTGCTCGGGAACAAACGTACATAAAAAGTACTCATTACAACACAATATTCGGTATCCAACTCCGACATTAGATTCCGGGAACAACTGTTCAAAAGCTCATTGTAGATAAATTCTTTACTACGGCAGTAGAACCTACCTGCTGATCCCGTTATTGTTTTCAGTCGTGATTTTCTTTACGGTTGAGGTCACAGGTAAAAATGATTGTGTCAATAAAACAATTACACCGTTAATCTGTACTGATAGGTAACGGCCTCGGTGTAAATAATTAGCGCTTGAATCATCCCTACCTGTAAAGTAGGCACTAGGTCTAATGTTTATACACCATCAGTAGGTTTGGTTAGAACTGAGCCGATAGAAAGAGAACTACAAACTTTGTACAAATTAAAAAAATATATATAAATAACAAAATACATATAGATCTAGTTGACAAGTTATGTTACGCTACATGTTCGTGCCGATGTGGTTACAATGACGGATCTTTAAATTACTTCAATACATTTTAGTAAAACTTTACTTATGAAATGCATGTTTAAGATAATTATAAATGCAATCTCTGAGTTTTTTTATTAAAGCAATAATGAATACGAGATATACTATTTCATCCGGGCATTTCGGGCATTTTGTACATGATCCGTGCTTTTAACGAGATCACCGATTTACGATATGCAACCGAAAAAAAATAATTCTGCTTTGATGTTTACTATATTAACTTGCATAAATATGACAATTAAAAGGTTGAAAATAGTATGAAATAAAATGATATGATTTGTTGTTGTAAGCTTATTTATTTACATGTACATGTATGCGTAAATGATACTCAAGGGAGCTTACTATGAAATGCCCACCACATCAAATTCATTACAGTGACAAATTCAATATAAAGTCATTCCTACGTGGGAAGAAACATGGTCGTTGTATAGAGGGTTCACTATATATATATATATATATATATATATATATATATATAGTGTGTGTGTGTGTGTGTGTGTGTGTGTGTGTGTGTGTGTGTGTGTGTGTGTGTGTGTGTGTGTGTGTGTGTGTGTGTTATGTTACGTTGAATATTTTCTGACCCAATATTTCTTATCGTTGATAACATATGTGATAATCATTTTTTTTTTGTAGGGTATTATTGATGACACCACATGCGTCATTCCCGAAGAGATGACGAATACAGAACTGGAAAATACACTCAACCAATATGGGAAATCTTCACTTGGAACTCGAGAACAAATGCTGAAAAAACTAAAAGAAAAACAGAATAGTTAGTTATTTTCATAAATGATATTGGTACTTTACAAAATAATTGTATTTCTTACACGTGTTGTTTTACTAGGAGAAATTGCCGTATGTTTAAAATGACTACACGTCTCAAATAAAGCATAACACGGGCAGGCTAATGCAATTTATGGAACCAGAGCAAGGCAAAGGGGAAATGTTTTGCCTTTCCCTAAAATTTGTTGTTTTTTGGTTTTTTTTGTGAAAAACAAATAATTTGTTATAATTGGTTTTTATTTCAGGCACCAGTAAACTTGGTTAAATAGAGGAATATTACTTTGTAATTGGCAATTTTTTAACAATTAGAACTGAATCTTCTATGAATACGTCTTTACATTATATGAATCCATATACTTTGTATTTGTATGTCTTTTTATTTCATTTGTATAGTATTCATCACCATCATCATCATCATCATCATCATTATCTTCATCATCATCATCATCATTATTATTATTATCATAATTATTATAATTCAAGAGCCACATCGTCTACATTGGTATAAATACATGTATTCAAATAATTCACCGCTGACCTTATTTGACACTCTTCCACGCTGTTCTATTTAAAGAACTTTTGCAATTACATTTGAGTATAAAATCCAAAAATATACACAATTCCTCATTGTGTTTGCTTAATGACAATATACATTTGGAAATAGGTGTTTTCTAGGATTTAAGAATTCAAAGGGACAAATGTTTATACACTACTAACATCAACTTATTACTTACAGATTGCCCATTAATTTCACTCAAAATGCCAGGCAATATGTACTGTACATTTGGCACTGACTGTATTTCCGTTGAGTGTTGTCTGGAAGTCAGTATCATAGAGATGTTTGTAAAAGTATTCAAGGTCTGGGCGAGGCTTGACCCGTGCTCCGATCCTATGGAATTACATCTAGGATTTCATAATTTTACAACGGCAGTGGAGATAGATGCCAATATCACATATGATGGCAAGTATTTTGTGTTTATTTTCTTTTCAGTATAGATAAAAATAATATATGGAGCAGAACTTGTATGCCACAGCTAGAACTTAAAACAAAGTAAATAAATATGAAATTAAAAAACAGTATTCCATGTAAATTTGTTCAAATCTGTGATAACAATTTCATTTTACTACTATACATAAGAAATGGGAGTACTGTAATTCTCTTATAAAAATAATTACCTGAAGGGAATTCACAGACCAACGCCCAAAATTGTTTATCATTAGTATGCTACTGTATGACGTTATAATGTGACGTAGATAGAATGACAGTATAGAAGCATTGCCATACTGAACGACTATGTTTAAACTGGATCTGGTGATATGCAAAGATACAAACATGCGATCAAGTTAAGAGATTCTAGCAGAAAACGTACTTATCTTTCTTTAAAATGTGCCGACTTGTATATAGATACTTGTATATCAAAATGCCACTGTTTACTGTTTACTGGTTTTTGTATATCAAAATGGATTAAATCATTGGAAAAGTAACAATTAACCTTTATGTGACATGTACATTTGTATATATTTTGAACTTCCATTAAGAAATTCAGTTAATTATAATATGAATGGTTATTAAAATGTGATAATTTATTGTTAACAGGATTTGAAAATGAGATAAGCACGGGAATGGATCTCAACGTCCTCGGAGGCGTGGATATATTAGTGACGTAAGTAATGTTGTACGAATTACTTGATTTCAAAACAAATTATATATACATGAAACAAACTGCATGTGCCTTGCATTATTGAATGTAAAAATGATAATACTGTAGAGATATTTGATATGCAAGACCTACGACATATCAAGTCGTACATTCATCGAATACAAAGTGAATACAGACACACACAATTCCGGATTTTCTTTTCTCAAACCACACTTAATCGCTCAAATATTGAATTTGAATATAAAATACAGATACCAAAGTATCAATCTTCAAGTGGTCCGAGAGGTAGTACTCAAATATGATGCACATGGGAAAAAGATTGGAGAGATGGTATCACTGAGAATCAGCATACCATATCCAAACGGTCAAATTTGCTGTGAGTGTAAGGGTAAGGTCCATTTTGAATACAACAAGTTATGGAATTTATTTTACTCACAAACTATAATAAGTTTGTGTGTTTAACATTTTAAAAATAGTACTGATATTTCCAGGTATTCCGTGCAGAAAAGCGACAACGTCTTATTTGTAACGTATACGGTTAAGTTCTGTAGCTACAGTGATGAAGAATGTATTCTTTATGTGAACGTTCTTGAGGATGCTATATTACCTATACCCACATGCGTAGGTGGCGAGTTTGTATGGCCTGATGGTAAGTCAATAAAATTTATTCATTTTCCATTTTTAATTTTGTATTTTCCGTGAATGAGTGTTGAGAATTTCACGTTTTAAGCCATGAAATATTTTACCTCTAGTCAGAGTAAGTTCCCTGTCCGCTGTAAACTAAGCTGATTTTTTTGTAAGAAAATTTGCCAGTTTTCTTGCAGAAGGCTGGTGGTCTCTTCCTGGGTACAATGTAGACCGATTGTTTCCCCGCCATTACAACCTGGCTGCCACTATATAACTAAAAATGTTAAGTGATGTGTAAAGCACCATTGAAACAAAACAAAAGAAAAACAATGTTTACGAAACATTTGTCATAGCTGTAATGGTCAGTAGTGAATGAAAAATCCAGGCTACATTGCACTCCGATATCTCGTAAAAATACTAACAAATTGTCTTAATTTCCTTCTAGAAACCGCACTGAACAGAATTGATGTATATTTCAGCATGATGTTTGACACTGAAAGCATCCGAACCGTTCATGACATCCGAATCTCACATGACATCCAAACCCTACGTAGCATAACATGATATCCTAATCTTACATGATATCGGAAGAGAACGTTGACACGCGAACCTTACACGATATACGAACCTTATACGACATCCTAACGGAACATGAAATACGAAACGTACACGATCTACGAAGTTTACGCGTTATAGAAACCTTACACAACATACGAATCTTACATGGCATAACATGATATTCTAACCGTACACGACATCCGAAGAGAACATAATATACGAAACTTGCTTGATCTACGAACCTTACACGACATACAAACCTTACATGACATACGAAACTGAAACGACACACGAACCATACATGATATACGAAACTTACACAACATACGAACCTAACATGACATATGAAACGTACACAACATACGAACCCCACACGACATACGAATCTTACATGACATACGAAACTGAAACGACATACGAACCTTACATGATATACGAAACTTACACAACATACAAACCTTACATGACATACAAACCTTACATGACATACGAAACTTACACAACATATGAAGCTTACATGACATATGAGACGTACATGACATACGAACCTTACAAGAAAATTACACGAGACACGAACCATACATGACATACGAAACTTGCACAACATATAAACCTTACATGACATATGAAAGGTACACAACATACGAACCTTACATGACAAACGAACCTTACATGACATACGAAACTTACACAACATATGAAGCTTACATGACATATGAGACGTACACGACATACGAACCTTACATGACACGAACCTTACTTTACATACGAAACTCACATGGCATACGAATGTTTACCAACATTCAAACCTTACATAACTTAACATGACATCCTACAAGAAACCCACATGATATACGACCGTTACGCAACATCCAAATTTTACACGACATCGGAACAGAACATGACATCCTAAACCAATATGACATCCACACCTTACACGTAGGAAATACTACAGTTATTACCTAAGTTGACTAAAATTCTCGTAATTTTATGCAATAATTCAAGACAACACGTTATCAGAACTGTTCTGAAAGTTTTGAAGTTTTGTTTTCGTAAGTTTTCGTATTGCTCAGTGAAGTTATTGAGGCTAATTTATAGATTTATAAACGTTTGTACATCATTCTATCTAAAAACATAGAATTGTAGATACGTTAGAACTGTTATATTATTTTACAATTTTTATCTGTCTCTTAATTTACTTTACAGTGAATCTGGAAGGTATATTTAAAACGAAGCCATTCCTCGATGCTGTGAAAGATAAGGGCAAATTATTGGTGAAGTCCTCTGTAACACAGATTTTAACAGATTTTTTGCTAACTCTAGGGCTACAAGAAGTATGTATTTTTATAGGGAAAATTAATGTATGTATGTATATATATATGTATGTATGTATGTATGTATGTATGTATGTATGTATGTATGTATGTATGTATGTATGTATGTATGTATGCATGCATGCATGCATGCATGCATGCATGCATGCATGTATGTATGTATGTATGTATGTATGTATGTATCTATCTATCTATCTATCTATCTATCTTTCTATCTATCTATCTATCTATCTATCTATCTATCTGTCTATCTACAATGCTCAAGACAATCGTTTCTATCAAGTAGACTCCATTAGTTGAGCTCCAACGTAAAATGGAAAATCTATCTATGTATCTATTGGTATTTTCGCTGCCTCGGGGACAGTGATTCTGTTATTTACTTTTCATTTTGTCACAAACTTGATATTACAGACGATGCTACAAGAGTTGGGACCCTGCTCACACCCTGAAAACATGACAACATGGCAGCTGACGGAAGAACTGGTGTCAAGAGGACTGTCAACAAACGGAAGTCGTGATGATCTCATCGTGGCCTACAGAGAATATGACCTCAGTAAGTTAATGACATGTAAACATGATTTGATATTTCCGACTGCAGCTAGCAGGAAAGAACGATCACCTCTCGAGCTGAGAAACCGGATATGATACTTAGTTAGGTCATATGTGCCGCTTTGAGATAGGTAGGGATAATTATTTCAAATACCGCTCAAAAAACGATCTGAAAACCAAAATATATCGACCGCTTTAACCCATCGACCATTGAGGACACATTTTGTCTTGTCCAGTTTACTGATTTACAGAAGAGACCATTCTTATTCACGGGCTGTTGAGTGAAAGAGACCTCCAGATGCCGATATTAATCCAAATGAAAATACTTTTGATTTCACCAATATCACGTGACTTATTTATGTTAATGAAAAAGTTACATTAGTACTACATAATAATTATTTAACATTGTATTTTTCTTCCCGAGGTATAATGGACTAAAGTGCAGGAAAAAATGTGACCTAAATATTATGTTAATTCTTAAGAGCACACATAAACTCGTTTTTTTTTCAAAAGCTAAGATAGTAATCTTTTTACAGTGTTTACTCTTAGACGGATTTGGCTATGCATTTAGATTTATCATTTGTCTTGTATGATACCATTTTCCCTTTACAAAGTCAATTTTACTATAGAACTCAACTGATGAAGTCTAATTGACAGGCGTCTTGAGAATTATAACTTTGGTATGTTTATAGATAGGCGTTTGATAAATAACAAACATAGATACCAAAATGCTAGCTTAAAGCATAATATATTGGTCATTTAACCAAAAAAGGGAGCAGTGGGAAAATAAAAATAATGGTCTGACGCTATTGAAATGTGAGCACCATTCCCAGAAAGCCCTGTCAGATGTGAGTAAACGTTTGTTAATAATATACATAAGCAATTTTGTAACTGATATGGAACGAAATTTCAACAACTCATATATCTGAAAACTATATCAACAGTATTCCATTGAAAATGAATATATATATGTATTTTGTAGCTTGTGGAAATGCTACCCTTCCTGACATACCCTTCGGACTGTCGGATATCTTATACTATTCCATTGCTAAAACCTGTCTCCGACTGGATGCCTGTTTCGACGTGACTGTACCAGGTCTCGGAATCACCAGATCTCTCAGAGCTCACTTAGAGCTAGATCCTTGTAGCTCAGTGTTCAAAATAGGTTTTGAAGCAGTTACTTACACCAAAATTCTATTGAATTATGCTTTTGGTATGTATATAAAATTCTGTCATTCCGCCACCATAATATCCTCTTTATCCGGTAAATCAAAAATATATATCTACCTGTCTGTCAACTTGCCTTTCTCTCTCTCTCTCTCTCTCTCTCTCTCTCTCTCTCTCTCTCTCTCTCTCTCTCTCTCTCTCTCTCTCTCTCTCTCTCTCTCTCTCTCTCTCTCTCTCTCTCTCTCTCTCTCTCTCTCTCTCTCTCTCTCTCTCTCTCTCTCTGGCTGTATATGTCTGTATTTTCTTTCTATGTGTATCTCTGTATTTCTGTTTGGTTTCTGTTCATCTCTTGCAAAAGAAAATAATAATTTTTTTGTATATTTACTAAGGTAAAACTGAAGTCCAGGAAATTTCCTCACGTGTTAAAGTCAAGTAAGTGTAATTTCCTTTTGTTTATAAGGAACAAATGAATACGTTTACTGCTTATGACAATTAATTACAATTTGAAATTGAATAAAAGGTTAAATAATGATACGATTAATTGCTGTAATAAACAGAAAATATAGAAATATTAATAGAGGCTGACGTATGGGTGAATGCTGAAACGACACATATTAAATACATATGTGGAAATAAAACTAGCACTGCTAAGAACATTTCTACCTTGATATTTATCCATTTTTACTATCCTTAAAGTTGATTTCTTTTACTGTTTTTGGTCTTGTGGTGGTTCAGTAATAGACTCACAAGTGCGTTAGAGGTGTCGGGTTATATAAAATGATTTTAAAAATAATAGCAACTTTTGCATTGCCATACCTTAGGTACACGAAGTGAAAGTCACGTGTACTTCGGAGGTAGGTTTAAAACTGAGAACCCTCACTGCCTTGGCGCCAGTCCATAGCACAGGTTGTTTTAATTTGTGGTACTTCACCTAAAGCTGGTGACATCCTTTCGTAAGTAAAACATTCTTGTCTTGATTTAAATTATAATGAAAATAAATCTTCTGACTTCCCAAGATAGTGTACGTGAAATATTGATCATTTTCATCATTATTGCAGCTACAAAATAGACCGTGATACCGATAGAGGAGTGTACATTATTTCTTTTGGGATGAGTATATGTCCTAGTGGAAGTTGTATCACCAGTGGATACTTCATAACAGATTTCGAAGTACCGGACCCACAGTGTGGAAATTTTGTATTGCCAGGTAACATTTATTTTGAAATCGATTTGATTCACAGTATTTTTAACCGGTGGCAAAGGATATTTACCAATGCAAGTCACTTGATCCCACTTCTAGAGGCCCATGTTTGTCCAATATCATCCAGCATGTATATTGTATTCTGGGTTCCTTTTCTGTTACTGATAGCTGTACTTTTAGTATATTATAACTGAAATGTTCAAGGATTCGACATTTTACAGGTTAAAAATTCTTAGTCTAAGTGTAGTGAAAGTTAACAAAGTAAAATTGAAATTAGAATAATAATTTATTCGGATGACGAACCAATGAAATCTGTAACTCTGTCCGTTTTTTTTTTTTTGTCTATCTGTCTGTCTGTACGTCCGTCCGTTTGTCTGCATCAATAATTGGTTAAGCTGTTCTTAATAAACCGTTTCTAATTTCATATTGTAATGTCACATGATAAAACATGATCACAGGAATTAACTATGACATTTATCATTGACCTTGATTTTTTACCCTAAAAGTCAAATTCCAGATGTATTCAAATTATACAACGGTATGTAATGCTATACATTTTGGCCATAATGGTTCAATTTATTGGTTTGTTGGTTTTTTCTTTTTTGAGTTGAAGATGTAATGAAAAACAACAAAATTTATTTCAGGTGACGGATCTGTGACCAGTATGCTGAGCTCCAGTGGCGGTATAATGACAGAGGAGGCTTTTGATTTGGTACTGAATATGCTTGGCCTACACGTGAGTGTTAGATCTTTGCTATCACTGAATCGAACACTTTGTAAAGTTTTGGCTCTTTTTCAATTGCAATACATCGTTTCCCAGATCTGGAACGGTTCAGAAATTACAGCGCACTGATCATGTGACATTAGAAATATTAAGGGCACTTTGGTGGCGGTTAATACAAATTTAGTATGGAAGGTAGAGAAAATCGATATCAATCAAAAAGGAAGTGCTAATATGTGTCCCATGTTGTAAATGTGGTTCCATAGAATAAGACAAAATATGACAGATAAATATCAGGGTATGGACGACTATTCATTTAAACGAATTTCCCAATAAAATATGAACTTACAGCTGAAGCGTATTTAGGTCTATGATACTCCGTCACTGACACTGATGTAAACTTTGAGTCAAATCAGGAGTATAAACCTAGTCAACAACTCTAAGATATAGAAGAATGTTTTTAAGTTAAAATATTAATTGTAGGACTTTTCGTATCAATCTGAACTTATCATATATCAGCTAATACGAAGACTACTGTAGAGTACCCGCCATTTTGCGCAAAATATGCCTTAAATTGTGTCACGTTGTGATGAAAGTTACATAACAGTGAGTGGTCTCCCGAGGAAACGACGTATTGATTAACGCATTAACTATTTGTATGTAAGTTTTGGTAAACACAGCTAATGCCCCTTTAAGTATTTAACAGTCATAAGTTACTTTTGTTCCCGTAAATCTTTTTTTTTCTTTGGCGACTTGCTGTGTAAAATAAACTCTTTAAAAGTCATCACTTCTTTAGAACAAAAAACACGGCCATGACTGCCGAAAGAAGCATCATTTACTTTCTATTCTTTGTGATGCTCTAAGCTTGTTATCAATTGATTTGTTTACGCTAACCATGATATGAATACGTCCCACTGTGTAAGTAGAAGACATATGAATGCTTCCTACGTACACTGACTCTTCATAATCAGCCAAAATGTCGATACAGAGCAGTCTATATACTTTACACACTTTGTTGTTGTAGGGAATGTTCCAAACTGGCGGCTGCACTGTGAACCCAAGCCCTGCAGGTAATTTGATATTTATAATTTCAATGTATGCTCGAGTGGTATAAAAAGGAAAATATCTTATTCTTATATTGTCGTATTTCGTATAATTATCGTTTTATCTGAATGAACTTTTTTGTATCATTCAATGTTCATCGTTACCTCACGTTGTTACAAGAACCTGACACCAGTTTTGTGTTAAATGAAAGTAGATAATAGTACAATGTGTTTATGTGATCTGATGTAACGTAACGTCATATCGATCCTCTATGCAGGACATTACCATTAAATATCATAAACATAGTACCAAAGTTATAATGCTCAAGACGATCGTTTCTGTCAATTAAACTTCATCAGCTGAGCTCCAAATTTAAGTTTCAATGTCCAATACTCAACACTTGATATGTATAGGTGGATATACATTTTATATATGTACATTTAATACCGAAAACAACTATTATAAATAGTTACAAATAGATCAGAATATCTCAGTATATGCTGTCTACTAATCTGCATTCAAATGAGTGTCTTTTCTTACCAGGATGTACATATAGTTACGATGTGGACGAGTACCTGCCTACAAGTGTACGTGATATGGTCACGTGTTCATTGCCCTCGGGGTGTAAGGGAACAACATGTTGTCTGGACCTACGATTTAGACTTCCACTAGGTGTTATCACCGTGACGAGGAACATACCGTTTAAATTCATTGTCGACCCTTGTACCGTGACTTTAGATATCTGGTTTGGTGGGGTCAACGTGTTGACAACAACATTCTTGCAGTACGAATTTGGTAAGTCTAAACTTTTGCTCTTTGTTGTTGCTATCATATTTTTTTTCTATTGTTCTTTTGTTTTTTATTACATTAGCAGCGTCCCAGTGCTGTATGATTACATTTTGATTCAGCTACCCAGAATGCGTACGTAATATCATTAGAAATGTAACATGTTCAAGTTGAAACAATTTATCAAACACAATTTCCGATGTTCAATGACTTTTTTACATTTCCATCGATAAAAGTTTTAAAATTATCTTTGAAGTAATTTGTTTACCTTTTATTTAACAGAAATTGAAAAAACTTTATGGAACTCATCGCTCATAAGAAAACATCGCGAGAATTTATAGTAGATAATTTATCCATAAACCATCAAATTGAAATCCGCTGCTCATGTATGTAGTGGTATTCTGTCGAGAAAAGCTTTTATATGATCATTGTGTTTAAAGATAGTTATAAGACTTGATATTCGAGTCGTATATGTTAATTTGTTTTCTTTTTTATCATTCCAGGACAACTTAAAACTGTATCAGTAGGAACCGGTAATCCAGCACCAGTACAGATTAAGTGAGTAATTTATCACCAGCAATATGCTATATATAGACTTGATGCAATTCAAAATTCATACCTATTCATCTTAAAACATTCCGTGGAGATAGTTCTCATTGTATAATGTTCAGTGACGTGACATTTTTATTCCATTTGAATCGTGATATCAAGGAATCGGAATTCATATTTTCCATATATAATTTATAGTTTATTGATCTATATTAGTTTGATATTCACTAGAATATATTGTCAAATACTTCATTCAGTTAACTGTTATCAGTGGTTCTTGATAGTTCATAGGTTACCTCAGTTGATTTGGACAAGTATAAACCTCTCAATATCTCAAGGAGCTTCTATAGATGATTATAGACCACTTAATAAATCAAGGTTGACGTCAGGTGCTAAAGAAACTTACAGACCGCTTAATAATCGAGAGGTTATTTCATGTGTAATCTACAAGTATAGACATCTTGATAAATCGGATGCTATGGCAGGTGCTATGGTCGAGTTAGAATCTCCTTGTGTCCAAAATAAAATCCTGATAATAGGGATCAAAAGCGTACATCCAGTATATCCCGTAGTATAACCAATATTGACTGATAGCTACTATACACAGTATTTCAAATATCTTACTTTTACTACTATATTTCTGTGTTTTTGTGTATCAGATATTACATAGAGCAGATGCCAAATAAACAAGGCTTCATAGTGGACGTCAAGGTCAAGATATGTTTCCTGCTAAATAGCCAAACATTCTGTATACCGGATGTTGCCGGACTAGAGGACGGACTCCACTTGATGAACAGGGAACAGATACCACTGTGCACCAGTCTTACAGCCATTGACCTAAGCTGTATGTATTTTACATTGTCTATATAAACAATGCAAGAAACATTCCTATGTAAAAACATCGTAACTTTCGATGATTTTGTCAGCCATTAGGCTCTAGTTTCAATATAACACCTACGCTCTTCAATAATGCCTTTGTTTCAGTATCTCTACTTACTTAACTTTAACAAGTGTACAATGAAATGACCCGATCTATGGGTTCTTAATTTGTCAAATGTGATATTGTATACAAGTAAAAATGAATAGGTACCAATTGAAAATCGGAATCGACATATTAGATATAATGTTTTCACCCTATTTGAATGAGATGGCAAATTCAAAATTAATGAGGAAAGTTTAAGCTATATATATGAAGCATAGACATATTTGCCATATAAGTGACCATGATTATTTAAGACGCATTTAAGACGGGGAGAATATTTTGAATTGTCGCAAAAAAAAAAAATTGAAAATATCCATGGCTGATGATTTTGAGCAATTCAATGATATTTAACTATTTGATCCTCCACCTAGTTCAATGTACCATTTTGCCATTTATTGAGGTCTAAAGTTAAGCTTTGGTCCCTGAATTTTCAGCTTTCAAACGCGTTGACTGGTTAACAAGATACAACATGGACACAAGTTTAGAGTCGTTGTCGGAAGTAGCAACATCCGTCTTCCTCGAGGATTTGGATCTCCAATATTTTTTCGATGAGCAAAAATGTGACAGAACCAGGACTCCATATTCGCCATCAATTTTAGGACTGAATAATAGTACGGAACATTTATTTTCTATATATTGTGATTATTGTGCACTATTTAAGTACGATTCTGCAGACAAACATTTATTACGATAAAATTCGTTTACAATTTACTGATATTTACAAATATGGAAACATTAATCATTGAAAAATACGATTCATGTATAATGAAATTACTCCTCAACATGTTCTACTTGCAATTGAATTTTTTGCTAGTTAATGAGTTATTTGAAACATTTCTTATTTATTTATTTTATATATGTTTTTTCTAATTTATCTAGACTTATCTTTTTGACTTTTTATTTTGTGTTGAGCAATTTTTTATTTTTTTATTTTATCAAGTTCGGTTAAATTAGCATTTCTTTCTATTGTTAAAAAGATTAAAAATCAAAAATAATAACTAATGTACATGTAAGTTAACAAAAATAAGATATATATTGTTTTGGCGTTTTGCTTTACATTTGAAATATATTACAGAATGCCCAAACACTATTCAGAATTTACCGAGTAAAATCGACGAACCAGTTTCCTGTACCATCCCTGATTACTGCACTGGGATCGAATGTTGTGGCCAACTAACGTTCCTGAACAGAGGACTGCACGTATACGTACTACTGGATGAAAAAAATTCAGAGTTGAGATATGGTTTTGAGAATAATACCGAAAACATGAAACTGTATGATTATACATTTGGTATGTTTTATAGGACGACAAATCAAATTCTTTTCTGAAATAAGTATTTGGTTGAGTTTTTTTTACGTATGATATATAAATCCATAATCTTTCAGAATGTAAAAAAAAACATTTAATTAGTAACCAATCTAGAATTCTAACACTTGTTTTCACAACATTTGGTTTCTTAAGCCTAATTTTCCAAAATTGCTATAAAATGTAATTGCAAATCACGCCTATATTCATTCTAGAAGCCATAACCGCACATCAATTTTGTTCATTAAAATGTGTAATTGTTTATACACCACCTATTGTAATTTTAATGAATTATATTACCAATCTGCGAATATTCGCAGAAAGGATTGAAATTTTGAATTGGGATTATCAGCCAACATAAATTGATATGTGAATTAATTTAACACGGTATCCTCCGATATTCGATACTACTGTCATTTGATGTACAATGAAAAACAAATTGTGAAATTAATTTACTTTACATTAGATTTATTATTTGGCCTTGTATGATACCGCTTTCTCTTTAGAAAAATAAACATCTATTTTAACTTGGCGCTTAATTGATGAAGTCTAATTGAACAGAAACGATCGCATTTTAACTTTGGTATTATGTTTATAATACTTCAATTAGTCATATCTCCGTTATTGAACACTTTTGTTATTTAAGTCCCAAAATGCAAAAATTTGTAAGACACAAATTATTTCTGTATCCAACTGATTTCAGTGTTCTCAAACGGGAAGTATAGTTGTGCGAAAGAAAAAAAAACAGTAAAACACTCAAAATTCACAAATTTTCGGCCCCTTGGCCTTTTCAAGTGAAAGACGACAATATCTATATTAGTTACATATTATTAAGTCTGCACAATAAACAGCTTCAAAAATCAAAACATTTGCCATGAAGCTTTATATTGTGCAGACTTAATACTATGTAACTAATATGCATATTATCGTCTTTCACTCGATAAAGGCCAAGGGGACGAAAATTTGTGAATATTGAGTGTTTTACTGCATTTGTGTATCGTCATAGAAAATTGGACTATGTAGCTTGCAGAGATATTGTTTCATGTTTGTCTGTGTATTTAAGGTCATGCACTTTATGGCGACCTATAGTTTCAAATTCACTAGTATTAATGTGTGTTAAAATTGATATTGATAACTCAAATGCAAACTTAAATACGCATATTTCATTTCTCTTTTAAGGAACAACCAAAACTGTGTCAGCAGCAGGAGGACTACTAAAATTTGAGTTTGTACTATTCTATGTTAACATTTTAAAATTATAAAACAAGACATATTTTCATATTCAGCATCAATATATTTTACAGACAGAGATCAATTTTATGAGCGATTAGAATCAAATGCTGTATTTATTAGTTTTACATTTTTGTCTTAAAAACTGGTATAGAATTTAAAGTCACTTATTTTTGACATTTGATTCTTGCCATTTGTTTTACGCATTTTTAAAGATTTACAACTCTGTTGGATTTTATTTTCTACCCAAATTAATTCTGCAAAATTTATTTTTCTTCTCCGCAGATTCCGTATTGACGAGGTTACTGATGAGAAAAAGTACGATTTTAATGCGAAGTTGCTTGTTTGTTTTGTTGGTACCGGAAATTGCGAAATAGAAATGGATCTACTCCGAGACACGCGCTTACCAGTTGTGACGTCAACAGTTACAGATACCGCCAGTAAGTAATAAACCACCTCTTCCTTTATGAATGATGCTTAATAAAAAGAAAGTGCCATGGGTGGATACATAATGACATATACCATATATATCAAAGTGGACCACTTTCGATTTTGCACTGTAAGAGCTTTCGACACAAAGTGCTAAGTATAAGACGTGAAAGTCTTTCTGATGAACTGATGACGTATTTCTGGTAAAATATTCTTCGCTGAATGTAATTTAACAAAAAACAATAACAAAAATTTGAGAATGATATTGTAAATAAGACGGAACTCTATATACGGAATCATTTATCATTGAAATTTTAGCATCACTAGCAATCTTGTTCCACTGTCTTAAAGGGGCATTAGCGGGGTTTACCCACTCATACTACTTGTACTTGATGTACAATGGCACGTAAGAGCTGTACACAGGCCTATAAGATTTTATATCCCTATATAATTTGTGAAAGTAAGGTCAAGTCAAATATTCATATACAAATCGTAAGGTTGAGTTAATCAATTGAAATTGAATAAGTGCCAAACCTGGTTTTCTCTAGCGATTTTCACAAAATATATAAAAAATTTATGCCTGTGTTGGGTGTTTTTGTTTGTTTTTGTTTTTTTTTCTTTTGTTTTTTTTTTCTCTTGCTTTTTTATGTCATTATTTTGTTTATTTATTATGTTATAAGCATTTAAAAAAAGCACAGCTAATGCCCCTTTCAGATATAAACTAGGGAATGTATTTTGCAACAGTAAAACGCATTTATGTACATCAACATAGTATTCAAATATACAGTCAAACCTCGTTATCTCGAAGTCGTCGGGTCGAGATAAACGGGTCTTCGAGTTAAAAAATTTATCACTAAATACAATCCTGATTCCTCTCGCGAGCATCTTGGTAGTTGCCCGAATACTTGTAGTCCTACATGTATACGCTTTGTCTCTTATCGTCAGTATATGTGCACACTGACGGCGAAAAAAACCTTGTGTTTTGTCAAACAATATTCAAAGCAAATTAAAAAGAATGAATTACGTTTGAGTATTTATTTCTTAATACAAAACTGTATTGTCAAGTAAAGATCACTCACATTTTAACAGGAACATCCCATGCTCCGTTTTAGATCACGAAATGAATACTATCATTATACATTTAAGAACAGGAAATCTAAAAACGAATTATAGAAAGTAACATTAACTATATAGATTTAAGATCTGGGAGCAAAATAAAGGAATTTTTGTGAAGATATTTATTTATTGTATGTACTCAAAATGATACACGAAATTAAATACATGAAATTGAATTTTCCCGATTTTAGTTATCAAGTTTGTTCTAATAAATGTCAATAAGCTAGATATATACGTGGTGACAGATTTACATTACTCGGATATCAATTTCATTTTTTTCATTTCAGGTTTCTCTCGAAGTGAATGGCTTGAAAGCATCGGTATTGCCTCTGCAAATGCTATGAACGATATTGCCAAAACTCTACTGATCCAAAAACTAGGAATAGATGTTTTACAACTAGATCAACAATGTAATCAGACAGACACACTTTACGTCCCGAGTACTGATGGCTGGAGCAACCGTAAGTCGTCTGGCAATCCCACAGGTGCCATATTGCAAGAATTGTTAAAAATCTTCACTTAATTGTTAACTTCGTATAAAACCAAAATAAATTTCATAGTGCTCTGAAATCAAAGAAGAAGTTACATTGCTTGTAGCTTGTAGGTATTTTATTAAGCATTGTTGGGCATCTATGAGTTAGTCAGTGCATTTCTGCTATTCGTATAGCTGATTTTGTTTTGTGATTCTGAGAAAAGATATAATATTTCGTACATTTACGAGAATTGACATGTTTTATTTTAGGCAAATAGCAAATTTAAGCATAGATATATCAAACAAAAATTTTGTACCCATGCCAAATACATATTTCTGAAAAAATCACAAACTAAACAAATTTTTCACGTCATTTTTACCGGTCTTTTATTTTTAGAATGCAGTGAGAGTTTTGTGGTTCCAACCGCCATTAACAATAATGATGTCAGATGTTCCTTGTCAGCAGAATGCACTCTGATCCAGTGCTGTGTGAACTATGACCTTTTTGATATGCGTATGTACTTCCAGCTGCACTTCGACAGGTGCAACTATGCAATATCAGGATCTGTTGAGAAATCTAGCTTCACATACAATATATTTGATTTTCCTTGGAGTAAGTACTGTTTATTTTGTATACCTTGTACCGTTGTAATATCTGTTTTAGGATTAGTCTTTTTGAAAAAGGTAGACCAATATATAAACATTTTTATCCTTCTTTGAAATAACATGATGTATTTTAAATAAAAATTGTCAACATAACATTTATATAGTTACATCCTTTTATTACATTAAATGGTTATGATAATATTTTCGAAAAGCAACCTAGATGCCAAACTTGTTCTACCTACGATCAATTCATTTTGTGATAAATGTCATATATAGCAGATTATCTTTGTGCTGTCATTCTTCCAGTCATACGGCCAGTACAATTCTCCTGTCACTGATGTCACTATCTGATGTGTTTAACTGTTTCTATTGTGGTTGTTGATCCCGTCTAACAAATATCTTCCATTAATTGTATCTTTATCTTTCAAAACCATACTAGAGATATAAATGTAAATAGCACTAGAGAACGACACTTAGGGAGGAATAAACTAGGTCTGTTTCCAAAGATTTGTGAAATACTATGTTCGTTTCAGGAAAATAAATTTCTCCAATTTTTCGATAGATAAAGTGAGTGTCCTCCACACTTGTTAAACTTCACTAAAAAGACGTGTATGATAACACCATGACTGCATTATATTCAAATATGTGTATGATAACACGATGGCAGAAGGATATCCAAATGTGTTTATGATAACACGATGACAGCAAGATATTCAAATATGTGTATGATAACACTATGATAGCAATATATTCAAATATGTGTATGATAACACTATGACTGCATTATATTCAAATATGTGTATGATAACACGATGACAGCAATATATTCAAAAATGTGTTTATGATAACACTATGATAGCAAGATATTCAAATATGTGTATGATAACACTATAATAGCAATATATTAAAATATGTGTAAGATAACACTATGACAGCAAGATATTTAAATATGTGTATGATAACACGATGACAGCAATATATTCAAATATGTGTATGATAACACGATGACAGCAATATATTCAAATATGTGTACGATAACACTATGATAGCAAGATATTCAAATATGTGTATGATAACACAATGACAGCAATATATTCAAATATGTGTATGATAACACTATGATAGCAAGATATTCAAATATGTGTACGATAACACGATGACAGCAATATATTCAAATTTCAAACCAGCAAATAATAATCTTTCATATTATGATGTTTTTGCAGATACGGAGATAATCAAGGATATCGGCGGTTCTATCATGCTTATGTAAGTATATTAACAATGTTCGTTTATTGAAATGTGAACGAACGTTTTATTGGTTTAGATTTTGGCATAGGGTTTACCTATCTCTGAATACGTTTATTAGTAATTTCCTATTTCTGAAAATGTGCATTCATTATTATTTTTAAGCTTGACGGGAAGAATTTAAATGTAAGAAATAGGAAACATTGGTTGTAAATATTTTCCATCACAAATCGATCATGAGACATCCAAATGGCTACACTAAGACTGATTTGTGAATTTCCGTGGATAAGTGACATAGCTGTATTGCAATGTTATGTTTTAGTTTAAGATATGTTTTTTGTTCTTACGTTGATATGATACAACAAACTTTAGCATCTTTTTAAACCAAGTTATCAGAAAACAAAATTGGGCAATGAGCAATTGTTACAAAAACTTATCACCTTTATCAGTAAACAAATTATCAAAAAGTCAACAACAACAAAATATATGTATAAACCACGTCATTATATTTGGACTGCTTGGAAACTTTCATAAATGATAAATAAATAAATAAAGTAGCCTTTTTTTAAAAAAAAATCAAATTTGCAAATTAATACAATTTATTCTAATGATATAAATGTTGAAAGTAATTATACAGCAATTATTGATATAGTTAATGACTATTCCAATAATTTTGTATACGTGATTAGATTCAAAGTTCAAGAGTTATCGCTTTCCCGGAAGTACGTGGTAGATATGAAGGTGGCATTCTGCATGGAGCCGGGTGTTAATGCCAGCACCTGTGATCTGTTTGTACCTGTGCTGGACAATGTACTGATACCGCAGCTGGAGTGTAACCTAACCATGCCTTTCGTAACACCAGGTATGTAATTGTTTATATTATCTGTAAGTCTTTGAAAAATGAACTCGCACACATTTACAATTCATTTGCTTACAACTTTGCAACTAAAAATTAACCTGGCGCAAATCTTTGTGTTCCGGCTGTATGTATCGCAAACACAAACAGAGGATGCTTACATAGTGATGCCACCATCTATAAGAGAAGCACCTCAAAGTTTGAATTCTGCTATGGACTTTCACAAATACACTGATGGTTATTTTTAATTCATCCGGCGTATTGGAAATATGGTGTTTAGATCTGACGAACTCTCTAAATTTACCACAGTTACTTCTTGTTTTACATGTAGTGTTTGACAGAGACAGAAACCAAATGTCTGGTCCAATGACTGGACATACTTAAACGAAAATAATGTCAAAATTCGATACCATATTTCCAATATTTTTTTTTCAAACTTTAAAAACTTTTTAAATAGATATCTCGCTGTCAAAATGGATTTTCTCATCAGTGATATTTGAAAATAAATATTTTGAAATTTACAGGTTTCTCACTAAGCAGCTGGATGGATACCCAGGGAAAGGAAAGTCTAAACACTGCGGAATCAGTGAGCCTGCTGACTGACCTTGGATTAGACATATTTATGAAGACCACTCCATGTGACAGATCATCGACTCCATATGTTGATCCGAGTCTCTCAAATATCAATATGCCATATGGATGGAGCTCAGGTTAATGCAGTCCATTGATCATTATCTTTAGTGTTATTCCCCAAAATAGCCATTAATATTTTCTTCCTCGTTTTGTTTACATTTCCGATATTGTAAAAAGGATATACACATCTCCTTCGTTTTTTGTACTAAAATTCTCTTGTTTTTCTGTCTTTCTGTGTCTATCTCTTTTTCTCAGTATTTCTTACTGTCATTTTTCAATCTTTCTGCCACAATAAAGCATGTTTACTACACAAGTGTATAAGTTAATGAAATCTAAGTGACTGATTGCATTTTATGTAAAATAAAAAATATTGCAATATAACGCATTTAAATTTCTTTTGACGTTGAAACAATGCTTTGATTTTATTTTTCACTTTATTATTGTATGTGTGTTTTTATTATTGTTGCCGTTTAATTTATTAAACGGATTTCCTCTTTCATGTTCAGGAGTTATGGTTCTTGGCATTTCCAGTCTTGTCCGTGCATTAACTCATGACTGACCTTTCAACCAAAGCTTGTCAATTTTTAATATGTCGTTACTGATGACGAAATTAAGGTCAAGTTATACATTGCTGATTTTCACTACTTGTTTTTCGTTCTGCCGTTGTTTCATTGTTATATATGTATTACGTATTATTATTATGACCATCACTTAGTGATTGTTGCTTAATTTTCCTTATTTATTTGTTTACAAGTTTTTACAAAATGTTTTGATTACATGTGATTTTTGCTTTTCTTTATATAGCGTGCCCAGTGGAGCTAAGTTTAGAAAAACTGGAAGGGACAGCCAACGCCCATGTTTCTAGCACGTGTACTGGCATACATGTCTGTGCTGAGAGCAGCAAAATTGTTCCCTGTGGGACTTTCGAGTTTGTACTTAACATCGATTACTGCAATGCAGTGTTAACTTTCAGTGTCGAGAAACTGACACACACAGCGTCGCTATCAGATTTCAATTTTGGTAAGTCAAAAGTCAAGTCATCATATTATATTTCAATCATCTTAATTCAATCGACAAAAAGTTGTCTAAAGTTCTCAGTCTCATTGCAACATTGTTTTCATTTTGTACGTGTTTGAGTCTATTTTGGTGACAATCTGACCACAGTGTAATAAACCGTCATTTTTTACCTGTTTGAGTTTGATTTGATTCTATTTTTGTTGACAATCTGACCACAGAGTAATAAACCGTCATTTTTTACCTGTTTGAGTTTGATTTGATTCTATTTTTGTTGACAATCTGACCACAGTGTAATAAACCGTCATTTTTTACCTGTTTGAGTTTGATTTGATTCTATTTTTGTTGACAATCTGACCACAGTGTAATAAACCGTCATTTTTTACCTGTTTGAGTTTGATTTGATTCTATTTTTGTTGACAATCTGACCACAGTGTAATAAACCGTCATTTTTTACCTGTTTGAGTTTGATTTGATTCTATTTTTGTTGACAATCTGACCACAGTGTAATAAACCGTCATTTTTTACCTGTTTGAGTTTGATTTGATTCTATTTTTGTTGACAATCTGACCACAGTGTAATAAACCGTCATTTTTTACCTGTTTGAGTTTGATTTGATTCTATTTTTGTTGACAATCTGACCACCCGTCATTTTTTACCTGTTTGAGTTTGATTTGATTCTATTTTTGTTGACAATCTGACCACAGTGTAATCGTGTTGAATGTTCGTCCTTTGTAGGTGTGGAACAGGCTGTCATTATCAAGGGAGTTGTTCAAATGAGGTAACCTATGTTGCTTTAAGGAGTGATTTGCAGTTTGACCCAGTCAATGTCCAGAAGTGTAATGGTTCTGGAATTCAACAGACAAAACAAAACGGCATAGTTTTAATCTGTCTTATTTACGTTTCTCCGGATATATAAAGCGAAATGTAAAAAATAACTAATAGTTTCAGTTCATAAAAAGAGGGCAACTGTTACTGTTTGACGTATACTATAATAGTATTATGATTAAAGAAATACTGCTATGTTGCAGTTTTATTTTATGTATGGAAATCTTTATATACCATCACATAGTTGATATGGTTTAATTGATTTTATCTAACTAAATGAAACAAAATTAAACTCGTCTGTTTACTAGAACGGTTGCTTTGGGACTTATTTCTAAAAACAATGCTAACTGCTGATACAACTAAATATTGAAAAATGTACTTTGTATTTTTGTTTATGTTTATTTCATTTCATTTTGATCATTTAAATATAAACATAATGCCAAAGTTATAGTTTGTAAAAATGGCAACATTTATGCTCAAGGCAATGACAATTGTTGATGGAAAAAGGGTCCAACGATTGAGCTTGATCTTTTTAATAAATCAATTGCTCCGCAGGGGAAAATGGACGTACCAGTTGTTTAGTTTATGTAGACCGTCGGACGCTTAAATGACTGGCTTGAAATTTACATCTTTTTCCTGTCTAAGGAAGAAAATAATTGGTTTTTTTATCTATGACAGATACACAGTATGGGATTTGGTTGGAGAGAATATGTACATGGTATCACTCAAAACTTCGCTCTGCTTTGAAGATGGCGGTCGGTGCTTGATGGACCTTGTTGTTCTAGACAAAGTCAAACTACCAAAACCCACTTGCACATCGGGAACTACTTTCGTAGACGCTGGTATTTTTTTTCTCTCTTCAGAGTTCTATAACTTATAGTTTTCTTTTAGCACATGTATAGGTCTATAGAGGTAAAGCGCCATATCTGGGTCCTTTCAAAGACCAAAACAATATGGCCCTGTTCCAAAAATAGCAATGCATATGTAAAACGTGACTCCAAGCGTTAAAGCGATATAAGCTGTCACAATGATTATTTTTGTCTCCTGACATATAGTTGAGAATATGATAAAATGTGTATTCAAATACATTATCAAACACGAAAAACGTTGTAAAAGATCTTCTTTTCGAAGTTATTTGTTTTATCAAAATTATTTAAGTTTTCCCGTATCTTAAAAAATCCAGCTGTATTTCCGTATGCAATGACCTTTCAGATAAACTCTTTCGGTATATCAAATGTACTTCGTAATTCGGTCAGCGGATTTCGGTCCTTTACGCGCTCAGACTATATTGAAGTTGGCCGATTTTTATGTGTTCTATATTTATTTTTAAAATACAAGACGTGATTTTTATTGGAAAGTAGCTGTATTATGTAAAATATATGCTTTTCAACGCCATTCTAAATACCTCAAGAAAATCGGATGAATAAATATATCAGGTCACTAAATGTTACCCTGAATGCTGACGTTGACAAAATCATGTTTTACAATCGTGACGTCATGTCCGGTGGAGTTTGGCAGTTCATTATCATATATGTCAAGAATGATAAAGCCGAGAATGCGATGGGACAAGTTAAAAATGGGTCGAGATCACCCGATATACCCGGCACATGGACAATTTCAGAAACGAATGTTTTGAAACGACGAAAAAGACCAACTTTGCCTGATTTAGGTATGAAATGATGGTGTACGAAAATAAACGAATAGAATGTATATTAATTGCAAATAGCACGTCACTCGGTAATCTTCGTAAAAAAATCACCGAAAGTTAATTTGCAATGCTCAAAGTATGGCGGACAAAAAATAATTGATATTACGGTTTACGTTTGGCAAGACTGTCGCAATTTTACACATGCATTTGTCATTCTAACCATGGTCTCTTTCGATCATATGTGAGATAGAATATCACATAAAATGGGCATGTAACTTTTTTCACCCACGACAGCTCATATCGTTTTAATATAGGTGTAATATCTTGTTGATGAAAACAAGTGTGCCAGCCCTGTTATGATTTGATTTAGACTCGTTGTGCTTGTTAACATATGTCAATTTCAACTAGACTTATAATTTGATGTTTATCACATTTTTCTATGGGTCACTATAGAACGTTCTTATGTTTATTTCATATTACTACGGACAAGGAAGGAAAGGACGAACATTGTATTTAATTTGCATTATTTCCAGTCACAAACGAATACTTAAAAAGAAAATATCCATATTCAAATTTTGAAATACTACAAATTATACAAATATTACCCTTGTTTTGGGTTGACATAAATATTTGTCCACCCAAAAGGCGTAGATAAATATTCATGTCAAGCCAAAACATAGGCAATTAATCTTAACTAACCAACTGACCTTCGTAAGTTCATAACGATTGTAACACATGTCACATAGCGCTTTTGATACTCAACACTATCGATATGTTTTATCGTTCTTTGTGTTTTTAATCTTAAGCCTCCATCAATACTATTTCCAGCAAATATGTTTGACAACGATGTATAAATTCTGTCAAACCATTAAATTTCGGCTGTTGTTTCTCTCCATTCCAGTCTGCATTGAGTAAATGTCCATTTCAAAACTCCTAGATATGTGCTATAGCTTACACCTACCTACCACATAGCCTACTAGAAAAAAAACCCGTACGCGTATCGATTCTACATAAATGTTGTAGGGTGACATGAAGAATGTTTTAGATCACTTGATACGACTTTGACTAATCAGAAGTAAAGATACATATTAGAGGTATAATAATTATTATTATAAGATAAGTTGGGATGATGATGATGATGAGGGTGATGATGATGAAATTATCATATTAATTATTAATTTATTTTAGATTTTTCGCTGGTGCAATTCATGGAAAATAATAACCTATTATTGTTCTCCGACATAACTGGACTCAATTCGGAAAAGCTGAGAGAAGCCTTAGGTATTCCGATTTATCTCGCTGGATCGCCTTGTGTACCAACTGGAAGTCCGTACACCCCAAATACTAATGGATATAGAAATCGTGAGTTTCTGTTTGTTCCTTGTTCGCTCTATCATTTTAATATTAAAACAATTATTAAAAATTAAAAATTAGATATTTCTAGAATCGATATAAAACAGTTCGCCATTGATTTATAAATACTGAATAACTGACTTTTGTCATTTATTTTTAAAGATGTAATGTGTCAGTACCTTTTAAACTTAAGTGATTTTGTAGCCATTACCTTGCCTTGGACGAAATCAACTAGATGTTTCATATATGCCCTTGATGATAACGAAGAACTGTGAAGTTTAAAAATAAATTGAATGTTATTTGCATTTATTTTGCAATAAAAACTTTTTACATTTTCGTTTTTCTCAGAGTGTACAATTCCTGCCAATCAACCAAATTCAGGACCCATTCCTCACGAATTGTCTCCCTTGCCGAACAATATTGTCTGCCGCATCCAGGATACCTGTACCGCTCTTGACTTTTGTTTTTCTGCTGAGCCACTGAACCATCACTTCCATGTTTACCTCAATATAGATCCCTGTAGTTTCCGGGTAGATTTTGGCATTGACAAATTCCCTTTCACGATTTACATGAAGGATTTCGTGTATGGAAAGGAGTACAGTGTTCGACTCGTGAATGTAGTACGGATGGAGTAAGTATAAGTCATGGTGTAAATGGACAATTACCATATTGAGGCGGCAGTTGAGGGAGGAGTCTTTCCATCATGTTTAAATATCTTCACATTCAAATAAATTCTACAAAGTATAAATTGGTCTTATATGTTTTTTAACATCATGCCACAAGGTGTCAAGGACTTGAAATAAATAACATTTATAATAGTATTGATGCCAGACCTTAAAGTTTACGCTATATTTAATAATATAATGTTTTGTTATAAATGTTAATAGAGTTTGTAGAAGGTTCCATGACCGAGCGAGTAGAGCAACACATTATAAATTACGTAATACTTTATACATGTAGTAATTGCAGGTATGAGTCACGCTGTAACCTTAGCTGACGATAATGGGAGATTTGTTAGTTTACGTCGGGAATGCCAATTTATAGATAATAATTAATAATGTTATATGAATGCTAGTTTTGTCGTATAAATAACAAAATGTGTGGCTTAAACATTATTTGAACAAATAAAAGACCAGCTATCTTTTTGGTTTATATTTAAGACGACTAAACGGCAATATTTACTTTATAGATTTACAATCTGGGATCTGTCCGATGAGAAACAGTACCTGTTGGATTTGAAACTCAGCTTGTGTTTTGAAAGTGACGAAAACAATAGCACCTGTTTATCTGAGAGTCAGGTGTTCAAAGAGAAAAGATTACCAAAACAAGACTGCAATTACGCTTCATCACCTTCAATTGCCAGTACGTACAGCTAGAATGACTGTCTCGTTTATTACTGTCAGTAAATGTAAAATTGCTTGATCGTGACTTTGTTCCATTGATTTCACGATATTACATACCAATAAAATATCCTATAATTTGTAATCGTGATCTCAAAATGTCATGTGATACTTAACATTTTGAAATCACGATATCAAGTTATATGATATTTTATCGGTATGAAGTATCGTTAAATCATTTCAAATACAAATTATTGATAAGGTAATCAAATAGTGTACATCATATCTCCTATATGTCTGAGTTACTGTAAATATAATAAAGTATTTGCATGCCAATGACACCTCGATTTAAGATGATCACGTCTTGAGTCTAAGATATGATCTTTGTCTAAACGTTTTTATGATACATCTGTACTCAGTTCATTTGTATTCCAGACCCCATTATGAATCTAGTATATCAACATTGCTTAGAGAATTGCTTTTTTTTTCAAGACAGTATAAAGTAAACACTACATATCTTTCGATACAAATTTGAATTACAGATTTCTCCCTGACGGCCTACAAATCTGACCGCGGTATAACTGATTCCATCCTGCAGTCTGTTGATGCTGACCTTCTTCTTGAGTACCTTGGTGTGTCCGGGTACATGGGAACAACGCCATGTAATGTAACCGCAGATACGGGTACTCTTCAAAACTGGAACGATGGTAAATAGTGTTCTTGGAATTACGTAAATATAAAAATAGTGGAAATGTCTTTGTCTACTTAAATTCATTTAATCCCTGACAAAATGAAGAAATGAAACACAGATTGATTTAGTATAAAATCAGTGTAAAACACATAGAATTAAGTAAAATGTAAAGTTATAGGTTTAAAAACTGTAATTGGTAATATGACAAATTATTGTAAAAGACGATGTGTCTCTGATGCATATCAGTTCTGCAAAAATATCATACCCTACTTATGAAATTGTTTTGTTCTTATCATAGATTGTCCGGCGTCTTCAGTTTATACAAAGACGAACCTATCAGGGAAACCTGTGCTATGTAAAATACCAACGAAATGTACAAGCATTGATTGTTGCGTGAATGCGGCGGAAATTGGCAAAACGTTCAATGCGGAGGTTGACCTCGACCCCTGTTACCAAACCATGAAAATCTCCATCGAAGGATATAAAACTGAAATTAATCTTCTAAATTATACCTTTGGTAAGATTTTATTTTACTCTTCTGTATTTACATGTAGACACACCTTCGTGAGCAAGTGAATCTAATACGTTACTTTTTATCAAGGTTTATCCAATGCATTGACATATCCACAGCTCTTTTTTCTGCAATATGATAAGATTGTAATTACATTTTGCGATATTTAAAAAATGTGATTGAAAATTTAGGTATGACATGTATGTACATATAATTAGAATATTTCTATCATAAAAAAGGTGTAAGCTAAAGCAGAACCTTGATTAACACGGTCTAATGGTACTCTTAGCATCCTTTGCATTTGAAGTTTGTGATTATATAGAATGTATAAAAAGGTTTTGATCTATAGAATAAATACAATTCATACAGAAACACATCGGATGACTGGCTAACCAGTGTTCAGGGATGGATCCAGGGTGGAGTAAAAAACAACAAATGACAACTAAAACATATGCTGGGCGAAATTGATGACCTGCACGTGATATTTTGTGAAATGACATACTTCAATTAAGTTTACCAAATGAAATATAAACATATATAAAAAACTAATTTGTAACAGTATCCTGATGAAATACTTTTCTTCTATGCACAGGGACGACAGAAGATTTTTGGCTGCAGGACATTGTCAAACTTGGGTAAGTACATTTTTATTCGAAATTTACCAACAATAAATATAAAATTGTGCAGAATATTCTAAGGGACAACCTTGATATATACCGGTATCCCTGAATATTAGTCATTAGATGTCAGTTGAATTCTTTTTGTTGATTGATGTAAGACTATATTGTCTGTTTAATCATTTAGGTTCGTCTTGAGCATTTATTTTGGTTTTTCTATTGAATTGTGTGTGTCAAACGTTACACAGATTCAGTTATATCTCTATTCCGAATTTTCTCTTGTAATTACTAAGAAAAAATAATTAGAATCAATCCTTTGATTTGTTTTTATTGAACAAAAAATCCCCATTTGTACTACTTAGATTAATATACAATAACAAAAAGAGGCATAAAAATTATTAGATTCCTATATATTTTGTGAAAATTGAATGAGAAACGCAGGTATGGCACTTTTTCAATTGCAAGTGATTAACTCAATCTTACTATTTGTATACGAATACAACACTGGACCTGACCTTATTTTCACAAAATATATAGAAATATAAAACTTTTTTTACCTGTGTATAGCTCTTGCTTGTTATTGTACACCAAGTTCAAGTAGTCAAAAGTAGAAAAAATCGAAATACTCTTTTTTGTAAACACAGCTAATGCCGCCTTAAGTAATATACATGTACTAGTATAAGGCTTTAAAATCGCCCTCACTTACATTTCATTCAATATACACCATATCAAAATCATTTGTGTAAATGAACTTCAATCATTTTATGACCACCATTTACATTTTTATAGACTCAACATATACGATTTTGTTGGCGAACAGAAGTATTTGGTCTACATGAACCTGAGTTTGTGCCTAGAGTACAATCAACCTTGCACATTTGACGAAACCATCTTTAATGATTTTTTACCGAAACAGTCATGTGATTGGTCAACCGATTTTTCCAGTAAGTGTTATATTGATGTTATTGTGGAGCATAATCATTGCTTGGCACCATCGTTTATTGTGTGGAAAAATAAGTTACTACAATTTGGACAAACAATTTAAGCTGTTGACACAAGGCTATGACGAATCGCTTTCTGTTATATAGTAGTTGATTCTATTATAACCGATTGTGATGAGAAGCTTTTTGTCGTCTATTTCATTTGGATTTGACTATAGACTAACAGCATGGGTGTCCGGTCAACAGGGGGCGCTTATTCTTCTCTGATCCAAGCCGGATTTTTCGGACCTCCATGTTTGTATATGTTACACATTTTGTGTATACTATCTTCTGGACCTCGTGAATGTTTTTTAACGGTTAATTGTTGTGTTAACGTTACGTCTTTCTTAATGTGATATGATGAAATACTTTATTGAGAAACTGATACATAAAATGATATATTTTTAATCTATGCATTAATAAATTGAGATCTGTATCCCTTAATGCATATGATAACTGTTTTATTATGCAGACTTCTCGCTGACTCAGTTTTACGGAAACTTCAACATGACACCGGGATCAACTTTGACACCTACTCAATTAAGTCTTTTGAAGGAAGAACTGCAAGTAACGAAATATCTTAAACCTACAGCGGACCAGTGTGTCAGATCAGGAAGTGCCTTCACACCAGTGACTCAACCCGGATGGAAAACAGGTATTTGTTTATGTACATAATGCAATCTATATTTCCTTTTTCCTTATGATGTTTGAACCAAATTGTGAAACTCAATCCCAAAAGTTTCAAAAGGAAATGGCCAAATTCTCAAGAATATATATCTTATTGTTGTTGGTTTGACTTTATGCATAACCTACATATCTTCTAATTTCATTTTTTTTCAACGTGCACCATTCGTTTTACAGATTGTACGTCAACAATTACTGGCATGGTCGACATTGCCTCAGGTTTACCTATCAACTGCCATATTTATAGTCACTGCACTGGACTGGAATGTTGTATTGACGTTAATGACCCACTACAGCAAACACTGCATTTCTATGTTGACTTTGATACATGCACTGACTCTTTACGACTTGGTATTGAAAATCACCTAGAACGAGGAACGTTGTTCTCCTATGTCTATGGTGAGTTTGTTCAACCATCGAGGTTCTTTTACATTTTAATCGTGTTTCTTTATTCGGTTATTAAGTTTCTAAGTCAATATTTAAGATTACACTGAATTTAGCATGTCAAATAACATGCGTATTTAGTATATAAAATCTGGTGAGTCTTAATGGCTTTGGTGTCATTTGCTGACATTGATCGAATTTTCTTTCTGCTCCACAGTAACATTGGGACCATATGATGGTGCAAAATGTCAAATAGACAACTTTTCCCTATGGTCTTATATTTTATTCCAACAGATTATCTTTTATTATAAAATAATCTCAAAAGTAAATGTTCTACCGTTTTGAAAGTCATAAATAGTCATCGTACACAGAGGTCTAGGATGCCTGCAGAGAAAAAATGCCATCAGTAAATTATATCGGTATATTTTGGTACAATTGTAAAAATATCTTATCAAAGGTTGTCAATGGCAGTACTTTTTTTATTTGTAGATATGTTTTGACGGATTTTTATTTTATGCCTATTCTAACTATTTTATATGTTAAAGTGACAATATTTATTGATAACTCTTTTTATTGGTTACAGGTCAAACAGACTACTTCAGACTGACTGATGTTCTTCAGCTGGAGTAAGTAAAACACACTTGTATTAGCTTCATTCCAAATTATATACTTGATACGTCAGTTATACGGCTACTATGATAGAGTAAAACATCCGGGTTCTCTCCATATATAAATCTGCTTCTCTCCATGTGATATACCTAACAGCATCAGTTACCAATCAAGTTAATCACGGCAAAAGCGGGTAAATTGTAACTTGGCTCTCGCTTCCAACATAAAATAGTTGCCGACATAATATAACTGAAATTCGTTGCGAGTGGCATAAATTGCCTACACAACAAAAATCAAGCATAATAGTATTAAGTCTTATTACAACAAAAATCAAGCATAATACTATTAAATCTTATTACTATTCTCTTTTGAGTAAGATATATATGCAAACGGAGTCGATCGAACAATTGAGAACCTTTGTACATGTACTGATATAGTCTAAAGAAAATGCTCATTATAGATTAACACGGGGATTTGACTTAGGCTAATTTCAAACCAAAATCTCGGTGACTGTCATGAACCCGTCGGTCA
>BROG01000307.1:62500-70000 GCA_030159075.1 Atrina japonica
ATATAAATAAAAGTATCAGGTCACTAAAAGAGTTTTCTTTTTCAATCTTTAATGTTATCCTGAAATGAATGTTGACATTGCAAAAACCCAAACAATATAACTAGAAACTATGCGTACCTCATGTTTTACAATCATGCCGCCATGTCCGGTGGAGTTGGGCAGTTCATATGTGTCAAAAAATTATAAAACCCATAATTCGATGGGACGAGTCAAAAATTGGTCGAGATCACCCGATATACCCGGCACGTGGACAATTTCAGAAACGAATGTTTTGAAACGACAGACGAACTAGCTTTGCCTGATTTATGTATATAATGATGATGTACGAAAATAAACGCAAAGGGTAATAATAATAGAATATTTATTAATTGCAAATTGCGTAATGGCAGACAAAAAAAACTTATAGTAGTGATAACGTTTAGCAAGATTGTTGCAATTATACGCATGCATGTGTTATTCTAACCACCAGATGGTATCTTTGGTACATATATGAGATAAAATATTGCATAAAATGGCATGTCAATTTTTCACCTACGGCAGCCTATATCGCATTAAAGAGAATTAGATGTGCTTTCTCCATCGTTTTACTACGAGTACGCCACCTACAATAACAAATAAGAACTCAAGTGAAAAATTGCTAAACTGGATTTCTCACGCAAGTTTTCTGCCTATGTATCTCTTCTTTTTATTATTGTATATAGATCTAAGTAGCAAAAAAGGAGACAAAAGAGGAAAAATACAGCTAATATCCGTTTAGTTTAGAATTATTCTGCCATATTTTACTTACTGAAGTGCTGATATACTTGTTTCATCTTGGTTGCTGGATCATCTATACGCTATCGATTATTCCTCTTAATTTGATTTTACTACAAATCAAGAGTAGGCATGACCAGTTGGCAGTCGCAACATATTCCATCTAACTTTTAAACAATGAATAAACATGAAAAGGTATCAAAGTCGTGTCATAAGTGCACAAGTCACTTAAAATCTTTAAATCTGAATTCGACTGTTATTTTAGTTTAATTAAAAAAAAGATCAAAATAAGTATATATAACGATGTAATTACAACCTCACTATGGTTCAAACTCTGGACTTAAAGGCACAAACCAACTGGCTCTCATACACGACGCCCTACACCACTTGGCCATCTACACGCACACACACACACGCATATATATTTCAGTAGAGTCATGTTACGTTAAAATCCCGCTTAATTTCAATACCATGGAATCTCTGGCCACATTATTTTATTACAATTATAACCCGGATATTCTGAAACCCTTACTTTTTATCATGTAGTTTATTCTACATCTGCATTGTGTTCGGATCTAACACTGTAGCTTTAGAATTGTGTATATGATATTACGATACGATCTTTAATTACAGATGTATACATACCTTTGGTATTGTGTTTATGATATTAGAGCGATATAAGCTCTCACAATGATTATTTTTGTCCCCTGACATATAGTCGAGAATATGATAAAATGTGTGTTCAAATACATTTTCAAACACGTGAAACGTTTTATAATATCTTCCTTTCGAAGTTATTTATTTTCTTAGAATTTAAGTTTTCCCATAAAAATCCAGCTGTATTTCCGTATGCAGTGACCTCTCAGATGTACTCTTTCGCCATTTCAAATTTACTTCGTAATTTGGTCAGAGGGATCTCGGTCCTTTATGCGCTCGGACTATGTTAAAGTTTTATGTTTTATATTTACTTTTAAAATACAGGACGTGAATTTTATTGGAAAGTGCCTTTCAACGCTATTTTAAATACCTGAAGAAAATCAGATGGATATGTGAATAAAAATATCAGGTCTCTGAAAGAAATTTTACCAATCTTTAATGTTACCCTGAATGCTGACATTAAAAAAATCAAAACACTGTGAAAAGTATGCTTATCTCATGTTTTACAATCTGCCGCCTTATCCGGTGGAGCTGGGCAGTTAATGATCATGTATGTCAATAACGATAAAGCCGAGAATGCGATTGGACGAGTTTAAACTGCATTTGTTATTATAACCACCAGATATATATGAGTTAAAATATTACAAAAAATGGGCATGTAAAAAGTTTTCCCTACGACAGCTCATATCGCTTTAAGAGACGATCTAAACCTACAGATATATCATGGATTTGGTATTGTGTTTATAATATTAAGATACGATGTATAATTACAGGTACGCTGTTGAAGATCTGACTGTATTCGATGTATAATTACAGGTACACTGTTGAAGACCTGACTGTTAAAAGACAATATAATGTATCAATGACCTTGAAAGCTTGTTTTGAATCCAGCGACGACAACCTCTGTCTATACTCTGTGCCAGTGTTTACAAACACTCTCTTACCTAAACGAATCTGTGATTGGCAAGCTGACTATTCCACAACAGGTGATGTGCGTGCGCATGTGTGTATGTAGCGGGTGTGTATATTTGTGAGTTGAGTGTATGTGTGGCACATGTGTATATCTGTGGCACGTGTATATGTGTGGCATGTCTGTATGTGTGACGTGTGTGTGATGTATGGTGTATGTGTGTTTGTGGCGTGAGTGTGTGAGGTGTGTGCGGTTATGTGCGTTATTGTGTTCGTGTATGTATTTGTGTGTATATATATGTTTGACGTGTGTGCATGACTATTAGTTATTATGTGTGTATGATTATGTGTTTCGTGTGTTAGAATCACTTGACCAGGCTCGAACGGGAACAGTGTTCGAACACTTTACGAATTTACGGTTTCATCGCCTATGCAAAGGGGCCGATCAACTACAGTGTGACATAATTATGGGATATTACCTCCCAGTTAGGAAAATTCTATATCAAATGACATAAACTCTTGCAGACAACACTTCATGCACTAAATATTGTTAAAAATTTGAGTTGAAAACTATGTTTTTCTTCGTTCTCGTTTTAACCATATTAATGAGCCTGAAAATTAAAATTACTGCATCTCAAAACAGCAAGAAGTTTTAATATAATGCCTCAATTGAAATATCTCAAATATTTGCATCTACAAATGATTTTTGTGGTGTGTCAAGCACGATTTCCGCCATTACGGTGATGTCATGTGATCAACTGTATCAAAAATATATTTTAAAAAGCATTTGGTTCACACAGCATGGAAAAATACTCAACTTGTGTTTGTCATAATCTTAAAATTTATTTACTTAAAGCTGTAATCTATCTAATATGTAAATTACGAAAAACTGTGTTTTTTGTTTGAGAACTGGTCAAATGAGTCTTAGATTTTAGTCGGATATCCGCGTTCAGTAGATGTAAAAAGTGCTATGAACTGGTCACTACGCATTGAAATTCCCCTAAGTTATTATGAAGTTTTATCTTACTATCATTACGATCCTCACCAAGTCTTTAATCTACTCAAACATATGATCAGAGTTTAAGAATCTTGACACTAATGAACTATTTTAATACGTACAGGTTTTTCTATCAGTCAATACTACACCGAGCAAGGCCTTACTCTGGGTATCCCACTGAATGCAGCACAAACAACAAATCTGTTCAACACACTTGGTATTAATTCCTACATGATGGCAACTCAATGTAATTTTACCTCCACCATGTTTTACCCGGCGAATACTGCAGGTTGGAAGTCGGGTAAGTTTGAAATTTTCAAAGATATGCAGAATCGTGGCCCTGGAAATAACATCAAGATAATATTGACATAATAAGTCCTTCTCTAGCGAACAGTCACGATGTCCGCAATGGGTTTAAACAACGAAGATGAAATGATATTTATTAGTCCCCTAACGGTGAAATAACAATTGAATCTCAGTCCGAGGGTACGTTATTCAAGAACCTTACCCTCGGAAGCCTCGTGATTGTCATTCAAGAATCATACATCGGATACATCGGGTTTGTCATTCAAGAATCTTACCCTCGGATTGAGATTCCTTTGTCATACTCTCATAGTAGGGGTAGATTCCATTTATCATGTTATTATCAGTAAAAACGATTGTCGATTGATGGAAACTAGAGTACATTATATTCACAAAGGACCAAAAACAATTAATACCTAACTGTCAGATGTAGGAAACCAATGTGTTTGCACGCAGAGATCACAGTACGAAGTGAAATGCTCATTTCCCCAGAACGAGGTCATGTGTCATATTAGGAATGGCACGTCGTTATGGACTTCACTACACATATACATCTATAGCACATGAAAATTGAATGGCACATGTTCTAAATTTTTAGGCGGAACAAAAACAACTGTTAACTAAATTTTAAAATTCATAAATGGTTAAGAGCCATACCTAAGATAGAAATGTCATTTATCATATCTTCGATATCAGTCAATTCATTGAAATTTATTAAGAATTTATCAGTATACAGCTGGTGATCGTACCTATTTACAAATGCTGAGAACTGAAATGAAAATATATATATACTCTATTTTATTCTTGATTTATTTCCAGACTGCCAGAAACCTATTCCTTTATCCTTAACAACACTTCCAAATACGACGAGATGCTACATTCCATCCAAGTGCACTGGGTTCAGCTGTTGTACTGCAGAGGCTGTCTGGCTTCAGAGGACCTTCTTTACCAGTGTCGATGTAGACGACTGTAATCATCTACTTACAATACAGATTGAAAAGCTTACGGTCAAAATCAACCTGAATAACTACACATTTGGTTTGTATCATACAGATGCAATTTTCGTTTAACAAAATAACGATTTCTGAAACAAAATATTGTGGCAATTACTAATGTTAGGACTTCAGAGCTAATCATTTAGTTAATAAGCACAGTTACCATGGAATATATGCTATTTTGGATAAAAAACTTTCTAAATATATTAATAATATATTTGGCAGTGGTAGCCGCGATTTTGCATATGTGATAACACCGGAAATGTTTCACAGGTATTGGCTCTGTTACCGTATTTGACTATATGGAAGCAGAAAATTTATATTGCCCCTTGCTGAAATCAGTTATCAACCCCGATACTTATTTTTCATCTAAATTTGTTGTTGCCATATGCTCATATTACCGGAAATATTACCCTTAATATCACCAATGATGACCGTAAGTAGTTCTGTATTACTGTACATGTATGTTTACAAACAGCATGGAATAAATAATTAAGAGTTGACATAATATAATTGTTGTTTATTTTTACGAAACATTTTCATTCAATCTGTTAATATTTCAAAATTGTGATAAAACGATTGTAACATCTGTTTTCCATATCGGCTCGTATTATCCCGAGTCCTCCATGTCAGCCCGGGCGCCGAAATGAAAAAAAAACATGAAATAAGTATTGCTTTACGATCATTCAGTTTTAATCTCTATCTTCTTTATTATAGGTACTCAAGAGAGACGGTACTTAATGAACGTAGTGAGACTGGAGTACGTAAACAAATGAATAAATTGTTATTTTAGAAAGTGCAATGTCTTGTCAAAATACACATTTAATATCTTTAATATTTCTGATGAAACAGATTCGATGGACAAATTTCTTCTTGTCATAGCATGATCTAATATGGTCCAATATGTGCAAAAATAAAAATTCAAAACGGTAGTAAAAAAAAAACATTTTCCATATTTATTTAATTTTTGTTTTTGTTCTGCATTTTAATTGTCCTGAGTCGTTCACGTGTTTTACTGTTTAAAATGCAATGACACTGTACACCGGATAATTCATCATATCGCTCTGTTATGACGTCACGAAACTGTTATAACTGAATTTCATTCAGCGCCAACTTCTCTGACTGCATGGTAACGTCAGACAAACCAGAGGGATTGATAACACTTTTCATATTTCTTTCAGTGGTTGATGGTTTGTTTAATTTTGTTCGATATGAGAATTAATTGAGTACAACTTCGGCCTCGGTCAATATTGTTTTCTTTACTCCATAAATTCTCACGTCAAACCAACAACAGTGTAATAATTGTAAAACATTCATCAGTGATCTAACCATTCGCTCCTCCGTTTACACGCCAGAGATTTCTGATTAACTACAATCTAAAAACTAAATAAAAATTTAAGTTATGTCTTAAGAAATGATTTTGAAGAGAAAAGGATTTACATTTTTGTTTTTTATTTCAGATTTAAAATAGAAACGGTCCCTAACCAAATGGTGTATAATTTCAATGCGAAACTGAGTATATGCTACGAGACTTCTGAAGCATGCGCTGTCAGTGACGTCAATATACTGACTAATGTTTTGTTACCTAGAACTGTTTGTGAATGGGGATCAGGATTTTATCGATCAGGTAAGTCGCGCCAAATATGTCGATAAGACGATATATGATAGACCCGTATGTTTTATAATAAAATAAATTCAAACTTAATAATTGTATGAATCATTTATTGTTTATTTTGTGTTCTGTTACTTCTGTTCATAATATGCTAAATGAGGGGGGGGGGTTACATGTGTTCACCAAAATATTTCCTTTTTCTACTTTTACTCGTGTAACTTGATGTACAATAATAGATGAGAGCTAAACACTGACTTTAAAAAATCGTATATGATACTATACATTGTGTGACAATAAGGTCAAATCCGCTGTGGTATGCATATACAAAAAGTAAGAGGTTAAAAATAATCAACTGCACGTGAATTTTTGTTTGTCTGTGACAATCTCCTTTTTGTCATTGTATATCAATCAGAATTGTAAAACATAAGAGAAAAAATACAACTAATGTAAATGCAAAACAAACAAAACCAGTTTATATACTTACTCTAGCTATAAATAGATATTGACCGCAACAAATTAGGGTAGGTGTTAACGTCGTAAAAAATAATTTAATAATTCGAAATAAATTATACTGAGCAGTGTAATTAAAAAGTAATTATTTTTAATAGTGATAGAGTTGTAATTTTATTGCTGGGTTTGACAGATTTTTCTCTGAGGACATGGAAAACGGACAATGGTATAGCGACCCAAGACCTTACATCTACCCAAGCCACCGAACTGCTTAGTCATTTGGCTCTAGATGAATATATGCTTGACTCTGCCTCTCAGTGTGTTCGAACGGACGCACTGTATACACCTAACATAAACGGGTGGAAGAATGGTATGCAATACTTTTTTATTTTAAGCAAGTATTATGAATTATGTGAATTTGGTATATTCCTTGAGCGTAATGAAATATTTCAAGTTAATTTTGGATCTCTTCTGCGTGTGGCTTTAAACACAAACGATGCTGAAGCATATGACGTAATATAAGAAACCCTCGGCCGTCTAGAATTGGAAATATCAAATCACTTGATTCTAAGTTTAACGAATGATTTTTACGTAAAAACAAAAGATAGCGAAAAAAGAGAAATTAATATTTTTATTATTTCTTAAGTTTAATTTGTAGTAAAATTAGATTTAATTTGACTGTAAATGATTTTATTTTTACTTTGTCTTGTTTTCAATCTATAATGCGCAAGGGTAAAATGAAAAAAGAAATCTAGGTATTTTGCATTTAATTTTGTGTAGCCATTTCATTTTTTTTTCGCATGTTAAATCCTTTGTTCTAGGTT